>APFE030181407.1:105320-148054 GCA_000404065.3 Pinus taeda
AAGATTCAGAGATATACAAGAATATGGAGGAAAACTCAAATAGCTTTATTGATAGAAGTAGTAGAAGAGAGAATTACAACACATTGATCTAACCCAGCGCCATCCTCCCAGCATGAAAGCCCTCTTCACCTCATGAAAAGCTAGATCACCCAACACTATGATGTTCCACAGAGAAACCAACAACACTTCATTACAAGATACAAAATTCCAGCCTCTAGATCTCTAGGATGAGGGATCCATATATAGATATTTGCAGGTGGGTGATTCAGCTTCTGGGTTTTTTATTAGGGTCATTCCTCTGATAGTTCTTGGTTCCACTTGGAGATTTCATGATCTCTTACTCATCCCTGGGTGAATTCAGAGAGGCAAGTGTCAAATGAGCAGTTTCAAGAAGATTCTCTGGGTTTCCACCTAGCCAACTGCCTCTGCCATTTGTCTGCTTTTGCTCATCGCACCCTACAGAAGGGCTTTTCAGTATGAATCGCACTTTCTGCATGTAGTAGGTGAGATGCATCGCACCCTTAGCACTGAGCAGTTTGTATGGTCCAGTTTTGACCAGTTCTGAGTAGTTTTTCAGGGAGAACTTCTGGGAGATGATGTAATCAACTGACTTTGTTCCTTTAGGGTGAGAAAAAACACTTTTAGGGGCTTAGAAGCCCTTGGTTTACGGACATATGAGATTGGGGTTGTAGTGCCCAAATATGTCTATAAAACACACTAGAACCTTCCATATCAAATACTCAGATGTTGGAAAGGCAACAACGTGTTGAAGTGTCCTCCTTTAGGATGCCAGTTGACAGGGATCAAGACATCAGAGAAAGGTACAAGGATATAAAGGTCAGGAATGATAGGCTAAAATCCCAGACTTATGCACAGTACCTAAAGAAGGTACCTACAAACCAGACAAGGCTTATGTCAGCCTATGATGTTAAAGAAGGCAATATGCAGATGACATTTGTGAAACCTACCACTCAGCAACCAAGGACAACAACTGACTTCAAAAAGATAGATTTCGAAGTGATGGTAAAGGACAAACATCCTATTGACCAGATTGAGCTGCAAAAATAGACAGGGGAGATTATTTACTCCACCTTGACAGGAAAAGCCATTGCAGCTCACCAATTGCAAAATTCCCTAAATAATATATCAACTTAATTCCAATTGGAGAAGGCCTCTTCACAAGAAAAAGACACCAGAATCAAGTCCTTAGAGGACTTAATCATTGAGTTGGGACATGATCCCAAAGATGTGAAGGCCACTGAAAAACTGATCAAGAAGAAAAATGATGACATAGCTGCTTTGAAGAAGCAAATTAAGATTCCACCACTACATCACCCACATACAACAGAAGTCCTTGAGACTCAAAAAGGACAAGAAGGGCTTATGGACTTGGTCCTAAAGCTAAATGACCAGTTGAAAGAAACAGAGAAAGAATTGGACACATTGATTCAGTCCAAACAAAGTGAACTGGCCACCACTTCTACAACTGCCATTCCCATAGTAACAACTATAGTTCCCTCAACACTGGCAGCATCTTTGGCACCAACAGCTCCACCTGCCATAGCACTGCCAGTCACAACTGAGTCCACAACAGTAGGTACTTCAACATAAAAGACAATAGAGCTAGTGAAATCCATGGAGGAAATGTCCATCCAGGCAACATAAATTAAAAGGCTTAAGGAGTAAGTGGCAAGCTTAGAAACTGACTGCAAGATTTCCCAGATTCAATAGAGAGAAGAAACATAGAAAGCCCTAAGAATGGGTGAGAAGATTAAGGTCTTAGAAAAAGATTTAACTCTACAAAAGCCACTAGGATAGACCAAAGAGATGCTCTGGGACAATATCATTGACTTTATCAATGATATTTGGCCATCAATTCAAGTAATATTTGAGCAAACAAAACTAATGAAAGTGGCCACCGAGGCTATTAAGAAAGTAAAGGAAGATTTAGAAGACCAGCCTGAGGATGCTAATTGACTCATCCACTTCTTGAACAACATGAACAAACATGAAGTTAATGAGATGGGTGTAGAGGATAGAACTGAAGCTATCATAGAAGTTAAAAAGGTTCTTTCTAAAATGAACCTTATGGTAAACCTAGAGGAAAAATGCCATAAGATGCAGGTGGGAATTGACAGATTCATGGCAAAGTTTCAAATTTTGAGGATAAAGGCCTTCCAAGTCCTATGGTCATCCATGACAAACTTATGGACCAATTGGACTACGTTGACAAATTAAGGAAGTTGGCTAAGGATCAAGCAAGCAATTTAGGTATCAAGGCCTTGCCAATAGGGAAAGTATTGTATGATACTTTAGAGGATCTATTCTTTTTGGAGCACAAGGTGAAACACTTGTTTGTCACCAAGCCTACTTTTTCCAAATACACAGAGGCAGATGAGATTTACAGAAGAATGCTCAAAGTAAAATTACCTGAGGATGAATGGTGGGAAAAGATGACATATTTACTATAAGTTACCACAATAAATCTGAAGGCAGGTAAGAGACGGATAAACAGGGTCAAAGAGTAGCAGGTTAAAGAGTAGTAGTGAAAGATGAAAGATAAAGATGATTCCAATGTACAAATATCAGCCAGCTTTGTTATAGACATATTTGGGCACTGCAACCCCAATCTTATATGTCCATAAACCAAGGGCTTCTAAGTCCCTAAAAGCATTGTTTCATACCATAAAGGAACAAGGTCATCTGATTACATCATCTCCCAGAAGTTCTCCATGAAAAACTGCTCAAAATTGGTCAAAATTGGACCATCTCACCTACTCCATGGTCAAAGTGTGATGCATCTCACCTAATGCACATGGGGGGTAGAATGCATACTGAAAATCCATTCTATGGGGTGCGATGGGTGAGAGTAGACAAATGGTAGAGAATTTGCAAGGTGGATTATCATGGAATCTTCCAAAAACTTCTCCTGTGACACTTGCCTCTCTAAATTCGCCTAGGGATGAGTAAGAGATCATGAAATCTCCAAGTGGAATTGATAACTATTAGAGAAATGACACTAATAAAAAACCCAGAAGCTAACTCACCCATCTGCAAACATCTATATATGGATCCCTCATCCTAGAGATCCAGAGGCTGAAATTTTGCATCTTGTAAGGAAGTGTTGTTGGTTTTTTTGTGGAACATCATAGTGTTGGGTGATCTAGCTTTTCATGAGGTGAAGAAGGGCTTTCATGCTGGGAGGATGATGCTGGGTCAGATCAATGGGTTGTAATCCTCTCTTCTACCACTTCTACCAATAAAGGTATTTGAGTTTTCCTCCATATTCTTATATGTCTTTAAATATTGAATTGATATATTCATTTGTATGGTCAATATATATCTGATCCTATATTGTTTATGATTGTAGATCTCTATGCTTTGATGGTATTATGCTGCTTTGACTCTATAGGTGTTCTTTGAAACGGGACAAGCGAGGAAGGAGCGGCAAAGATCCGTCAAAGGGGAGAGGAAACAAGCAAGGAGCCAAGCGAAAGACTGAGGTTGGTACTCTCTGCTTCTCTCTCATCTACTTCTCATAAAGGAAAACAAAAGTGACTTTAGTTTGTTTTTTTCTAAGATAGCTACCCATCTTAGTGGGACTAGCAGCTTTGAATGGACATTAGTTTTCCCAATAACAAAATGGTGACTCTGTTGGGGAGCGAATAGTTTTTTTTCTTGTTTCTAGTTTGTTTACTTTATAAACTACAGACGGAGCCTAAATTTATGCCAGCTAGCCTTCAAACTACTTTTTCTATGCAACTGCAAAGTAGATAAACGTTGCTTCAGTCAATCTCCGGGTTAGTTTATGAATTAAACATCTGACTTGCAAACATCCTAAGTGCCCTGGTGGTGGCTCAAGTAACCTCATTAGATCAGCCCCTATGTTTTGTATTTACTGACTATCATTAGCTCAGCTTAAATACCTGAACTAAGCTACAAAGTATGACCAAAAACCAAGTTAAAGTCTCGTCTCTGGACCATCGCACTGTCTCCTTTTGACAGTTTAGATGCATCGCACCTCCCGTGTGCTGTAGGTGAGATGCATCCCTATTTCCCTGTGTTACAGGTGCGATGATCAGATAACATTGTTTCGGCCTCCAGATTTTGGTTTTTCTTCACTCTCTTCAGCTTTGTTCAGGAGTTTTGCTATCTGTGATCAGTATATCACTGTTGAAACTCCCTTCCTTTACATTATTCAGCCTCCATTGTACAAAGAATTGTGAATGTTTTTATGTATTTGTCGCCATTTACAGTTCTCCTTTACAAACAATAGCTTAATCGAACTGTTGTCTTTTGATTTGAAAGTGTCACAAGTGTCGTTTTCAGTCAAAGAAACGAATCCTCCTCTTTTTGATAGTCAATTACACTGTTTCTCTTGTATTTGATTTGAATTAATAGTATTTCAAGTGTCGAAAGTAGTTTTCAATTCAAAATCGCAAAGTGTCATCCTTGTCTTCCTTTCGTCTTTTGAAGAGAAAATTGTTAGTACTGTCGCTTTGAGAGAAAAGATAGTTCAGATTTGTACTTAGCATTCTTTTTGTCATTCAGACATTAAGAAAGCTGTAAACAAATACGTGCATGTGCATTTGAATTTAGATTACTTGTTGATTTTGATTTAGGACACTGCATCTAGTGTGTGCTCTCTACTCTATGTTGAAAGGATTTTGCTTCTCTTTCCTTAGTAGCTAGGATTTTCATTGCGAAAAGAGAAATAAACAATTGTTCATCATCTTAGATTGCATATTTAGGAATTGTATATCTACATCACGCTATGAACCTTAAAGGCAAACTTCTTAAGAAAGATCAACTGTAAAATAAATTCAATGAACATAAAAACGCTTTGGAACCTAAGGCACAACATTTAGAAGTCTAGGATAGAGATGTATTCTGGCGTCATAAAGCCTGGTAACTATCGCTTTCATCGTAGGTTGGGTGATTCCTCCTCTTTGAGACGAAAAGTGCCAGTATAGACTTGTGCTCCCACGTACCGTCGAGTATATATTGGGAGACCACAATAGTGTTGACATTGCAACAAGATGATGGAGCTTAGTGAAAAGAGTCGCCTTCACTAAGTGAGCCCGCAGGCTATTTTTGGCGCAAGTCTATTTTTAGACATATGGATCATGTCTATGGATTGCAGGTTGTTGTTTATGGATGATTGATCAAGTTGGAAAAAATTGATGGACTTCTATTTTTAGACCACAGCGGAGTGACTGCTCAGTCTAAATATAGAACAGTCAAATATTATTAGCTCATAATAATATTTAGACTATAAAATTTGTCTTACTCTCTTGGAGCACTTCAGTTTAAGCTACAGAGGTGGCACATGCAACTGTCAGAAGGAAATACGCTTTTCTTATGAGTCAGTTGAGTTTTTGCATGCATGACTTCAGTTAGAACTCAAGTGAGTTGAGTTTAGTGGACTGGAGGTGCAGTTGATGGAGTTTTGTTCAGTTTAGCTTTGTTAAACTGGTTGTATTTAGTCTAACTGGAAAATAGACTAGAGATGAGTTGGGTGAATTAGTTATTAATTAATTCACAAGTTATTAACTCATAATACAACTAATGAATACATCAGTTAACTCAGTTGCATGTCAGTGAATGTTCAGTTCAGCAGGGACAGGTGTTAGAGAATCATATTGCTATCAGTTGTGACTATAGTCGTGCATCAGATCTTGCACAGTCAAGGGATTGAGTATGCCAATGAGTTTGCCCACATTGTAGCTTGTGCTCACATGATTTAGCCAAGTAAATAGGTGGTTGCCTTGGAATTATCATCAGTTCTTGAGCAGGTATTGAGCAGCGGAGGCAGGCAAGCAGCGAAGGATATTTTGAGCCAGTGATTGATTCAAATCTGAGCTGTATTGTGTGTAACAGAGGTGGAGATACTTGTGAGAAGTATTATGCTGTGTAATGTTACATGACTCAATCATTAATATACAGATAGTTGGGGTTTTTAGTGAGATGCTTTCCCCGGGATACATACTGTGTTAATGTGTGAATGCTCTTGATGTTTTATTGTTATTGATGCTGCTATATTGATGATCAACGTAGAGGAGCTTATGTATTGTGTATGTTTTCCGCAATAGTACATGATCAGGATAATCTCTGTTGAATATGTGTTAAATTATTCAAAATTTCTACATGGTATCAGAGCTGGTTGATTTGTAGAAGAGATTTCTACAAGATATCAAAGCGAGGATTGATCATCAGATCTATTATTCAGGAAGTGACAACGTTTTATTTCTTCAGGCAGAGTCTGTAATCGGGCCAGGTAGCCTCTGGATTCATCCTTCTTTTGGAAGGTGAGATATCCGGTGAATGCCCATACAGTCGATCTCTGTACAAGAAATACTTCGTTCTCACGAATTTTAGATTGGAAGCAGTTGAGTTTTGAGCTGGTGGAATGGCGCTCAAGGATATAACTCAGAAACATTAAGTGTGAGAATGGAGACAGTATGCCCCAGTATCTCACGAAGTTCATCCAATGCCGGGATGAGCTGGGAAGTGTGGGGGTGACTGTCGAATGATGAGGATGGTGAGTCTAGCTCTCCTTGGCCTTCCTAAGAGTTGGCATAGCTACCAGGACTCGGTGAATGGAAGGGAGAAATTGCCAAGATGGGAGATACTTTGGTCGGATCTTGTGCAAGAGGAGATTAGACGGAGCACCAGAGACAGTTCTTCATCTATGCATGATGAGGAGAACTGTGCCTTAGCGAGTAAGGCAAAGAAGGGGAAGGGTAAGGTTTCTCTTTCCGAATCCAGTTCTTCCAATGATGGGAAGAAGGTTGACAAGTCGAAGGTGAGATTCTTTCGTTGTCATGAGTTGGGCCATTATGCTACTAATTGCCCAAAGAAGAAGTCCAAGAAGGGATCCGAGGAAGGATCTGAAGGTGAGGCACTTGCTTCACAGTTTGAGTTGGATTTCACACTCTTCGCATGCATGGTTTTATCCATGATGGGAAGTGGTTGGTTTCTTGACAGTGGAGCTTCTTTCCACATGACCGGTGACAAAAGTTTGTTCAGTACTTTGGAGGAGAAAGATCTCCAGATACTCATAGGGATGGGTAATGATGAGAAGTATAGTGTCTCAGGTGTAGGCACGGTTATTTTTCAGAGGGAGCATGGAGCTCACCTTTCCTTGACCGATGTCAAGTATGTACCAGGACTGAAGAGAAACTTGGTGTAAATCGTGATGCTGGAAGACAGAGGCTATGATGTAGTCTTCAAAGACGGAAAGGTTTTCCTTAGACACATCATCACTAGACAGGTGAATCAGATTGGTTCACGGGTCAAGAACCTGTATGCTCTTAAGGTTCAAGATGCATGCAAAGCCTTGAGCAGCAAGGCAACTGATGGAGACTTGGTGGTTGGGAGGGAGGGTATATTACCTCTCAATATGCAGAGCCAGAAGAAGTCTCAGAAAATTGTGGAGGAGCCACGATTGGTGCAGCAGCTTCAGGACGTTGTGGAGAAGCCACAACAAGGGAAGCTGAGAGGAGATCGAGTAGAGACATCTACTCATGTAGAGACCTCCAATAGGGGGAAACTTTGAGCCAGGTGGGCTATGGGATCACATGCAGCCATACCTCCAGGTAGGAGGTGGGGCGATATAGATTGATAGTCCCAAGGAGGAGGGGCAGGATCCTTGGAGTTACCCAACCTGGATGAGACTTGCTAACGACGGGAGCCCCGATGTGGAGTAGCAGGAACTGATTGATTGGGTAGAGATAGATGCAGATGGAGCGGCAGAGAGAGCGACAGTGCGGGGAATCCCAGGACAGCCATAGCATGCAGGCTGCAACAATGCGAGAGGCACAAGTGTTTTGCACAGTGCTAGGTGGCACAGAGAGGTGTTCAATGGTGCGAGATGCATGAAGATGTTGCAGTAGTGCAGATGACAGAGAGGGAGCACTTGTCAGCAGCAGGTAGAGCTTCAGCATCAGAGTATGTTTCTAGCCTAACAGGGAGGTCAGTTGGGAGATGCAGTGCAGATGCAATGCCGGGAGATAGAACCAGCAGCAGCATGGATGTAGTCAGAGATCAAGGTGACAAAGGCTAGAGCAGTCAGATACTGAAGATCACAGAGATGCAGAGTTTTCAGTCGACAGAGGCAATAGCAGTCAGAGACTTTGATGATAGAGCAAGTGGACCGGCCATATGTATTGCATGCAGAACATTCTAGAGTTACAGGATCGGGTTTGAGAGGAAGCCTTTCTTGTTGAGAGGGAGTGTTGAAAAGTGTGCAACAAGAAATGCTTGTTGAGAATGCAACAAGATGATGGAGCTTAGTGGAAAGGAGTCGCCTTCACTAAGTGGGCCCACAGGCTAATTTTGGCGCAAGTCTATTTTTAGACATATGGATCATGTCTATGGATTGCAGGTTGCTGTTTATGGATGATTGATCAAGTTGGAAAAAATAGATGGACTTCTATTTTTAGACCACAGCGGAGTGACTCCACAGCGGAGTGACGGCTCAGTCTAAATATAGAACAGTCAAATATTATTAGCTCATAATAATATTTAGACTATAAACTTTGTCTTATTCTCTTGGAGCACTTCAGTTTGAGCTACAAAGGTGGCACATGCAGCTGTCAGAAGGAAATACGCTTTTCTTATGAGTCAGTTGAGTTGTTGCATGCATGACTTCAGTTAGAACTCAATCAGTTGAGTTTGGTGGAGTTGATTGTGGAGTTGATGGAGTTGTGTTCAGTTTAGCTTTGTTAAACTGGTTGTATTTAGTCTAACTGACAAATAGACTAGAGATTAGTTGGGTGAATTAGTTATTAATTAATTCACAAGTTATTAACTCATAATACAACTAATGAATACATTAGTTAACTCAGTTTCATGTCAGTGCATGTTCAGTTCAACAGGGACAGGTGGTAGAGAATCAGATTGCTATCAGTTGTGACTATAGTTGTGCACCAGATCTTGCACAATCAAGGGATTGAGTTTGCCAATGAGGATTGCATGGTATACACAAGGGAAATACGAATTTGGATCATTGATTCATCAGTACTCTCATGCAGGATTGCGCAGTGGAGGCAGGCAAGCAACGGAGGAGATTTGAGCCAGTGATTGATTCAGATCTGAGCTAGTTTGTGTGTAACAGAGGTGGAGATACTTGTGAGAAGTATTATGCTGTGTAATGTTATATGACTCAATCATTAATATACAGATAGTTGGGGTTTTTAGCGAGATCCTTTCCCCGGGATACATACTGTGTTAATGTGTGAATGCTCTTGATGTTTTATTGTTATTGATGCTGCTATATTGATGATCAACGTAGAGGAGCTTATGTATTGTATATGTTTTCCATAATAGTACATGATCAGGATAATCTCTGTTGAATATGTGTTAAATTATTCAAAATTTCTACACTTTATGTATTTGCAAAATCATTTATGTTAGGTAGATTAAATCGTGCTGATTAACTAGGTCACTGTTGATCGTTAGAAAGGCTTTTGATGTTCAGATTGAGTTGGTAGGTTATTAACAGGGAAAAAGCTTCAGAAAAAGGCCAACGAGCACCTTTGAATTCACCTCTCCTTCATCAGGGGCTGGGATCAAAGTGACCTTGTTGCCCCAAAAAAACACTATTTTTGCTTTGCCATGCAATCACTAGTGTACAATTTTCGTTTGCAGAAGTTGGTTACATGTTCAGATCTTTGAATGCTTCGTTGCATTGCTAATATACATGGTTTCCTTGCAAATAAAGCTTCTGTTCATTCTCTTTACTGTTAGCTAGATCAGATAAGGTTGGCATAACTAGGTCTTTGATTTCTTGCAAGTCTTTGTTGGTTCAGTTGGAAACACAAATTGCAGAGCACCTGTACCACTTCTCTATTCGCCCAAACTCCATCAGAACCATCTGCTCCATCCCCTAACTTGGTTTATTGCCTCATGTTTTCCATTTTGCCCACATAACCCTACCTTTTTGTGTAGCATTTCTTCAGCCCTCTTGGAACAAATCCAACCATCTACATCTTCTCTCAACTCCATCCACCAGTCCGTGGACCACCTCAAACCCCTATCCTACCTCCATACCCACTCCTTCATCTTTCTTCATCCATCCATCCTCCAAAATCCCATTTCTAACATCCTGTAGAAATTCCAGAACATCTTGTAGAACCCCTGCAGACTTCCTGTAGAAGCTCACGAATGAGGTTTCTTTATAGCCAAACTCTATGAAACTCTCTAGAAGGGTGTTAGGGACCCCTCAGTCCCTCTTTGAACCTTCCCGACCTCTTCCAAGCATTTCCTCTCGTCGATCCACCTCTGCACAGTCAAAAACAGTGAAAGCACATGCATGATAATTCTGACAACTTATTCAAAAGTACAAAAAGATGTTTTCTTCAGATAGAAGTAGATTAGACACATGTATTTTACCTTCCTAGAAGTAATGGAATCTCTTTCAGTAGCTTGCATCCTCTCTTTCGCATCAGTAGGACTAGCTGGTAAAATTAGGGTTTATTAAGGTTTGCGCTTTCTTCCAGCTTTTCAGTTTCTTTTCGCAAGAAAAATAGCTTCCCTCGAGTTAGCTTCCATCCATCAATTAACAAGCTTCTTCTCAAAGCTCATAGAAGTTGGCTTGAGCCCCTAGCGGACTTGTGCCAACTGACCAAGTGACAGCTGCAACAAGAGCTAGTACTTGTGCATACAACACCGTCGCTTCCAAGTTTGTTACGAACTACCAGGTTGATAAAAGTAAAGAAGGGAATCCCAGGAGTTACAGCATTATTACTGCAATACTGGAGCCCAAAAAGTATCCATCTGAAGGAAAATGTATGCAACATTTCACTCTTAAAATATTCGAACATAGTTCCTATCTCATGCTTTAATGGAGAGAGAGGAACTGACCAAGCTTTGAATAGACTACCCTTCTTCCTTGGAGCCCTAGAGTGATTATTGAATACAATTTCGATTTCATCACGAGGAAATTGGTAGATATCTCCTCTAGGTAACATGTTGAGGGTTTCCATTACCTTATCCCTAATCCTTGATAGAAGAGCTAGCTTGAGTGACTGAGGATCAACGGAAAAATTAGCCCTTCTATAATTAAGTTGAAACCTTTCTTCATAGTCCTCAAAAGGTTCATCAGGTCCAAGGGTCGTCCTACAAATTTCCTCCTTTGTTTCTTTGGACCTATAGTAATCACGATATTTTCCATTAAAAATTTGTTGTATTTGGGGTGAGGTAGTGATGTTGCCTCGAGGTAAACTGATAAACCAACACAAGGATGCATCTTTGAGGGTATAATGAAAAAACTTCAGCTTTTTCTCATCAGAGTCATAGTAACATGCCCTACGGACAACAAAATCCTAAAACATGAAGGTGTGAGGATCCTTAGAGGTTAGGCCATAAAAATGTGGAAGGGAAACATGGCTTATATTTTTCATTCTAGCCTCCACATTGGTTTCTTTGATAGGGAAAATCTCATTTTTGTAGTTTTCAACCATAGGTTGGGGAGGTGAGATACGTTCTTATTCTCCTATAGGTTATTTAAAAATTTTAGTTGGCTCTCCTAAAGGGTTTTCCAACTCCATTGTAGTGAGAGAGGGAAGTTCACAGTTACCAAAGAAGAATGAAGGTTGATTTCTTGAGGAGGTGGGGGTTTTGGGCAATAATTTCCCTCGGTTATACCTATTCCTCCGAGTCATGAATGAACACATTTTCTTTTAGAAATTTTCACTTTTTATTCAAAGCAATAATACCAATGCAAAAAAAAGAAATAAGACAAGCAATTCTTAAGAAAAAACAACACCTACTTATACACCTCCCCGACAAGAATGCCAAAAAGTGATGAGCTTTGGCATTGCACTAAAGATGTTACAACTCCCAAGGGCTTCTCAACTCAAATTACCAACCTGGGGTTCGTACAAACTTAGATGTGATAGTGATATATGCACAAAATATTATGTTCTCATGTCACTCTTATTCATGAAATCAAATCAAAGTGTTTAGAGGCCACTCCTCGAACTAATTATAGTGAGAACTTCCTATGGAAGAATAACTGAACATGATTCTAGCTACAAAGGTGGAAATACCATTCACTAAATGTAAATGCTAATTAAAATTACATGAAAGGAGAAATATAACCTATCTATTGAAGTAAACCATGCTACTCTAATTACACACTTAATCAAATCAATAACCTATATGCCTACTAACACTTGCTTGAAAATGAGAAATCTAATTTTGAACATACTCATGAAGAAAACATAATAATTCTAACACTTTTTTTCAATCTGATGGTTGTAGTGAGGAAGGAATGAGGTTGGAATGGTCATAGATTCTTCCCTAATAATCAAAACATAGTGTGGGGGCCATTATTCAACTTCACTATGCTAGAGTCCAGGTATGAAGAAAACCTGGTTGGAAAAAATAGTGCTACAGGGCTTCTGCAAGAGGTCCTGTAATGATAAAGGAGGCCCTATTTTACTATAGGAGGATGATCTGAGAGATTTTGAGGAACAAAATAGAGTATTGAAGGTAGAGGAAGGTGGGTGAAGATAGAAGGAGGTGAATGAAGTGTGTGGGATCCCCTTAGCCAAACTTAGTACTTCCCGGAGGCCTATCTTTCACCAAAGTTGATGCCCATAGTGTCCTTCATCCATCCTGACAGAGTGAATTTGAAGACATAATTTGGAAGCAAGGTGAGGTACCTACAAGGGAGACGTAAAGGTCGAGGTGGGGATGTTGAAAGGTGTTCCCACCACCGCATATCAACACATTTCCTACGGCCAATGAACTACATACATCCAATGATCATTATTGCGGTAAAATAAATAATTTTGGAAAATATGGGTTGAGTTTTATTGAAGTACTACATAATTCTTCCTCCTACTTAGTAGAAAGGGAGGGGTTGATCTTTAGAGTTCTGGATGGGACAATCTCCACAATATTTGCAGGTTCTAAGCTAGAGTTCTAGATGGGACAATCTCCACAAGATTTGGAGTGGTCCTAGAGTCTTCCCTAATCATCAAATCATAGTGTGGGGGTCATTATTCAACTTCACTATGCCAAAGTCTAGGTATGAAGAAAAACTGGTTGGAAAAAATAGTGCTACAGGGCTACCAGGATAGGATTTGATTCGGTTGCTAGGAGTATTAGTATAGGATTCGAGTTGTTGGAGATGATTATGTGACCTCAAGCCAAGTTAGTGAGTTAATGAGGTGGGAAAGATCCATATATTCTCTCTAGGTGTCTCCATCAAGCCCCTGCATGGTAAATATCTCTAAAAATGCTTCTTTGGCCTGCATATTAATCACATTAGGCCATACAATATGAAAAATACCTTTTAGTCTTCGTACTAAGAATATTATGGCTAAACATGTGAATTAATGTGATAAAAAGAGAGTTTTAACAGGTGGATTATAGTACAATGAACTCCAAAAGATACCTATTGATAGGACCAATCAATGACCCCTTCGGTCCCCCTTCATATCACCCTTAATTCCCCAACAAACAATTTATCTACTATAAAATATTTGAAAGCAAGATAGTAAGAATCAAGCATAGCTAAAAACTAAGAAACAAAAATATAAGGTACATGAAAGAGAAAAAATCAACGGAAATCATAACTGCATACCTTGTACATTTCAACACTTCAATTTCAATAATCTTATTCTCCACCCACCTTAACATTTGTATCATCCTTTTCATAATTGATGTTAAAAGGATTGGCCATATCAACATCATCACTGATGTTGTCATTTCCAATCATATCATCATCTACATCATGATGAGGAACATTTATCCTACATTTGGTTTGACCTCTTCAAGTTTTTCATTTGACTATAGATTGTCAATATCATCTTCATCCATACCATTGTCTCGAAAATCTCCTTAAACTTCTTCAATGTCTTTGTCTGATACATTAACTAACTGCTCCTATACACCATCTTCTTCTTGAATAACATCTTCCACTACATTATGCTTTACTAACCTTCCTCTTGGATCATATCTAACAACATATGACCAACCCACCCCACTCTACCTGGAACCTCTAAGTAAAATACGTGTTCACATTAGCTTGGGAAAATGTAGTGATATGTTCCTCACTCAAATGGCCTTTATTAGCCATTTTAAATCCATTATCATTCTTAATAACATTTTTATTAGGATCATGTTCGTTCATTTGTAGCTTATACCCTTTAACATAAAATATAACCAATTTGAAGGATTTAAAGGAATAATCATGTATACCATCCAAATACTCATAGTATTGATTTTCATAGACTTGTGGAAGACTATATCTATCCCATGATCATAATTTCTCCTCTTTACATTCGACTTTTTGATGTTAAATTTACAGTCATTGTACCACATATCCTTGTGGAACTTCAAATGCAATATGCCAAACACATAAAAAATGCAATGCCAATTAATAGTCATATTTACATAGCTTGGAAAGTATCTAAAAAAACACACCTACATTCATATTAATAATTTATAAAATAACTTAATAAAATTTTGCAGGGTGAAATCGATACATGCATGATTATGTTTCGAACCATTTGTTTAATCAATTATCTTCTACCTATGGTTGCAGGTATCTCCTTTACGCTTAGATTATATAACTAATGTAGACAACCATTCCCATCATAAAGTACCATCAACTTGTATACTTCTTTCAATCCATATCTTCATCCAGTCAAGATTGTTTGTAATGTACATATGTCGTGCATCCCAATATTGACCATTAGTTTCAAAACATCATAATTCACAAATAAATATCAGTTACTATGGTCAGTGATAATAATTGATGAAAGAATAAAAATTAAATAAATATGATATACAAAAAAATGAAAAGTTATATCTATTATAAATATCCACAAATATTTAATTACCTCTCAGTTTGGTCATTCTACATTTCCCGAACAAGTGCCCCCCTTCAATTTTTTTAATGGAGTTCACATTCCAAATGCAATTCCCATGCATATTTGCTACTTAATTATGAAGATATTGACAAAGACCTTTTCTCCTTTGACTCAAGTCAAGTCAAGTGTTTAGGCTTAATCAAAGATCTATGTGTGTCTTTAGTTCAATATCCTAACAAAACAATTCGAATGGATGTGGTGGTTGCTGACATTCCACCTAAATATGGGATGCTCTTATCAAGATCTTGGGGAGAAAAAATCCAAGGATCCCTTCAATTAGACCTCTCTTATGCCACTATTTCAGTCTTTGGGCAACCAAAGAGACTATATAGAAAAACATTGATAAAGTATGTGGTGAGTAGTGAGGAAAAGCCCCAAAACTTTCCCATTTACTCAATCCATTCTTATATGGATTCCTTTATTTTGTTCAATGATGATGATCATCCCCCAACTGGTGATAAGCCTTTGGATTTTGAACAAGAAGCATGTGTAAGTGAGGAATTGGTTACCCATAACCAAAAAACTGGCAAAATAATCAATGCAACCAGCACACAAGAAGAACCTCCCGAAACAGAAAATTCAAAACTGCCCACTTCGATAATGATTTCAACTCCCAATGCTAGCCAAGACCAAGAAATCCTATGGTATTTGGAGTTTGATGGTTCAGTAAATAAGCTAGGAGCAGGGGCAGGAGTATGGATCCATAATACCCAAAACAACCATGCAGAGGGTTGTGCCTATAGATTGAATTTCAAATGCACCAACAACATGGCAGAGTATGAGGCCCTCCTTTTAGGCCTTAAGCTTATCAAATCTCTTGGAGCTGCAAAAGTTTCCATTCTAGGTGACTCTGATTTAATCATACAAAAAATGAAAGGAAACTTTATTACTAATGACAATAGGTTGAGAGATTATAGGACTGCTGCCACAGAGATACTCAATTCCTTCACCGAAACCAAGCTTGCTAAGATTTCTAGAAACCATAACATACATGCACACAACCTAGCCACTTTTGCTAGTACATGCAAGCTTCCCTTTGAGCCAAATCACCATTTCATTGCTGAGATAAAACATAGGTCTGATGTCCCTAACAATATTAAAGATTGGCAAGTATTTGAAAATGATGCTCAAGTTAACAATTTCCTCACTCTTGAGCATGAGTTTTCAAATTCAAACATTGACATGGATGCCATGAATGATTCCCAACAGCAAACAAATGAAAATCAGTAGGCTGTAACAGCTGCAATAGCAAAACAAATCTTTAACCCAACTATTTTTGACAATGCGAACATAGAAGAGCTGAAACAAATGCATTTAGATGAAACAGCCAAATCAGAGGCTGAGTTCATTGATCTAAAGGATAACTTTTTGCCTACTGGCCTCACTCCATTAGAAGCCATGTTTGATAATAATGATGTGCCCAAAAAGCCAAAAATGGAGCCTTTAAATGCTGCTATAGAAGAACACAACATAGGGACAAAATAGAAGCCCAAAATGACTAAATTGTCCAAAAATTTGCCACCTCATCAAAAACCAAAGTATGTGGATTTGTTCAAAGAGTTCCAAGATGTATTTTCTTGGAGTTATGAGGAGTTGAAGTCCTATGACACCTCGGTTATTCAACATACCATTCCCTTAAAACCAAACCAAAAACCATTCAAGTAGAAACTTAGACAAATTAACCCTATGATTCTTCCCCTTATTGAAAAGGAAGTGAAGAGATTGTTTGAAGCAGGTATCATAGCACCCATCAGATTTTTTGAATGGGTATCCAATCTGGTTCCCACAAGGAAAAAATCAGGGGAAATTAGACTGTGTGTAGACCTAAGAAACTTAAACCAAGTCTCTCTAAAAGACCACTATCCTTTGCCCAAAATGGACCATATCCTACAAAGAGTTGTGGGGTCATCTAGAATCTCTTTGCTAGATGAATTCTCAGGTTTTAATCAAATACTTGTTCCCCCGGATGACCAAGACAAGACAGCCTTTACCACACCGTGGGGAACATTTAAGTATGTTAAAATGCCTTTCGGGCTAAAGAACGCTGGTGCCACCTTTGAAAGGGCAATGGATATTGCATTCGCCAAGGAAATACATAAATTCCTTGTTTTCTATCTTGATGACTTAACCCCTTTCTCCAAATCTGATCAAGAGCACCTCAGACACTTAAGGCAAATCTTCATGACATGTAGGAAATATGGTATTTCCTTGAACCCCAAGAAGTCCTTATTTGGCCTTGAGGAAGGTAAGTTGCTAGGCCACATCATTTCAAAAGACGGTATCAGAGTTGATCCAGAAAGGATCCAAGCCATCCTCCAAATCCCCTACCCAAGAAACATAAAAGAGTTGCAAGCATTCCTTGGAAAGATCAATTTCCTAAGGAGATTTATCCCAAATTTAGCCAACTAATAAGACTGTTAAGCAACATGTTAAAAAAGGATGCCAACGTAAAATGGTCTCTTAAAACCAAGCAAGCCTTTGAGAGTATCAAAGCTGCCTTGACTCAAATGCCTGCCCTCACAAGTCCACAGTTTGGTAAGGATTTTATCATCTTTTCCTTGGCTTCAGATCATACAATAGCTGTTGTCCTTTTGCAAAAGAATGACTAGGGAAATGAGAAGCCAATTGCTTTCTTCAGCAAAGCCCTTAGAGATGCTCCTTTGAAGTACCAAATCATGGAGAAGCAGGCTTATGCTCATGTGAAGGCCATTAAAGACTTCAGAGTTTATATTTTCTATTCACATGTGATTGCCTACGTCCCAAACTCTGTTGTAAAAGACATATTAACTCAAGAGGGGCTGGAAGGCAAAAGAGGCAAGTGGATTGCCAACATTCTTGAATATGACATTGAAATAAAACCCACCAAGCTGATAAAGGGACAGGGTTTAGCCAAGCTAATGTCCGAAACAAATTTTCAAGCCTTAGAAATTAACCAACTAGACAATGAACTGAAGCTGGCAACTCCACAGATCAGTCAAACCTTTTTACAATCCCCATGGTATGCTAATATTTGCTTTGTATTGTTAAACCTGTGTGCTCCCCCAGGATTTTCCAGGACCAAAAAAATATTTTTAAAGATGAAAGCATCAAATTTTTGTGTCTTAGATGGTGCCCTATTTTGGAAGAATCATGAAGGTATTTTGCTTAAATGCTTAACTTTGGATGAAACTGACAAAGTTCTCAAAGAATTTTATGCAGGAGATTATGGAGGGCACTTATATTGGAAATCAACAGCCTATGAAATCCTAAGGGTTGGGTTCTATTGGCTTTCCTTGTTTGATGATATTAAAAAGTTTGTAATGTCTTGCCATAAATGCCAAATCTTTGAAGGGAAAAGAAAATTGTTGCCTTTGCCCCTTAATCCCATCTCAACCAGAAATCCTTTTCAACAATGGGGTATTGATTTCATTGGAGAAATCCATCCCTCTTCTTCAAGCCAGCACAAGTGGATTTTAACTGCCACCAACTATTTCACCAAGTGGATTGAAGCCATCCCATGTAGGCAAGCCAATGACTCCACTATTATCCAATTCCTTGAGGGCAATATCCTTTCTAGATTTGGCTGCCCTAAGAAAATCATCAATGACAATGCTGCTACCTTCAAATCCAAAAAGATGATCAACTTCTGCCATAAATTTCACATTACCCTAGGCCACTCTAGAACCTACTACCCTCAAGGTAATGGCTTGGCCGAATCATCTAAGAAAAGCCTCATCAACATCATAAAGAAAGTGCTAGAAGAAAACAAAAAGAACTGGCATAGGAAATTCACAAATTCCCTATGGGCAAATAGACTTTCCACCAAGAGATCCATTGGGATGAGCCCTTATGAGCTAGTATATGCCATGGAGGCCAGATTTCCTTCATCTTGGGCATTCCTGCTATCAAATTGTTACATGAGATTCACGCTGAACCAAATGGCATTCAAAGAAGAATTAATCAGACCATTCATCTTCAGCAAACCAAAGATCTAGTGTATGACAGACCTCGAATTTTGCAAGAGAAGCTCAAAAGGATGTTTGATAAGAAAGCTAAGGCTGAGGATTTCTGTGTTGGCAACAAAGTTCTAAGATGGGAATCACGAAGAGAAGACAAGGGCAAACACGCGAAATTTGACTTTCTTTGGAAAGGTCCATTCATTATCAGCATGTGCAAGGCAACAACACATATTTCCTAAAATCTATAGATGGCAGCACAGCTGAAGAGGGCCCTGTGAATGGCCAAATGTTAAAGCATTATCATGATCCCTTTTGTTGAGAATCACCTGACGGCATTATTTATGTACATAAATGTTTGTATATATCAGCACTTTGCTTCATTTTTGTGTAATAGTTCGAATGATAGAGCACGCAGAAGAAAGCAGGCAATGCTTCACAGTTCACAAGCAATTTAGTTGAGGGAAAGTGTTGTTCTCACTCCAAAATCTTAATTATCTAACAGTCAGCACTAAGAAGTTTCAATCTACAGAAACAATGGAAGATCAAGGCAGTTTGACCTGCTGTTCTTGGCTTTTCAAAAGGAAAATCCATCCCCAAGTGGAGCCCCTATTAGCCTCCTGCTGCAGCAGGTTATTCATCTTTCATGATCGACATTTTTACATGCCAAATATGCCGTACTATGCATACTGCAATGCTCCATATTTTCTAAAAAAGTCCAAGGAAGGATACCATGAGAGTGTGCTAGCCTAAGGGCCACTGTTGTATTCAAATTTTGATGACTTGTTCCATTTTTGAAGAATTTTCAGGGAAAAGGAGGTCCAAACAGCTTAATCTTGGTCTCCCTAGGTTTCAATTTCCTCTTGTAGAATATAGAGAATCATTATCTGTCCAAACAGCTTAATCTCGGCAGATTCTTAGATAGGTAGAGAAGCAAGGGTGCTCAACAACCTAATCTAAGCCCCTGGATGAAATAAGTGTAGATGTAGATAGGAGGACAAAGAGAAAAATTTGAAAAGTTGGGTTTGCTAGTTCAGGTGCACCCAAACCAACATAAGAAAAAATGCTAGGTAAGTAGGCTGGGTAAGTAGCTTTGTGGTCGCAGAAATCAAGCTATGTGATCCATTTCATGTTTTCAAAGTGTCATATCTATTTAGATCATAAGTTGGAGGCAGTTTTCCATTTAAAGGACTTCAAGCGAGGCATGTCTAACTCCCCCCTTCTTCCTCTTCCCCAAATCACTCACTAACTTCCCCTAAAGAGGTCAAGATCTGCTTGATACCTCTCAGATTCATCATTCTTCATATTAGTAGCCTTGGTAAAGATCTGCTTTACTCAAGGAAAGTCCATACTTCCCTAACAAACTTTTACTTCTCCTTGGTAGCCTAATATTTACATACTTAGCGCTTGTTCTCATCATTGTCATGTTGACTGCTAACTCTACTATGTAACTCCCTATCTATTTTCCCTTCCCCTACTAAAGCTATGTTAATAACCCCCATATATACTTATCCCCTCCCCCTAGTTGAAATATAACCATAAGTACACTTGGGAATTGCTAAGTTTATCTGAAACTTAGCAAGAACCCTCATTCCCCCCTCAAACCATCTTCTCATGCATATCGGACCTCTTCCATGCCTTGAAATCCCTTCAGACATCAAAAACTTCTGCTTTCGATCATAAAAACCCTCATCACTTACCTTGGGCCTTGCTCTGATTGCAAAAAGGTTCTATTGGACCCTCTCCGATGCGATATCGCAGTCGGGAGGGGAGTCGTGTATCAAAACAATGCATAAGTGTGCCCCCGATTGGTTTGGCCGACAGCGATTTCGCAGATCCGCGTATCACTATGACAAAACAAACATGCATGTGCGCTGTTGATATGGTTCATTTCTGATGGTCTGTTGTCGATCGCATATCGGTGATCGACGTTTCATATGAATCCACACCATATTTATATATATATATATATATAATATATATATATATATATATATATATATATATTATATATATATATATATATATATATATTATAATATTGTATATATATAATATATTATAGGCCCCGTCCCTTATCCTTCTGCCGCCTTCTCTGTTCTGCCATCCGTCCGATTGCCCATGCCCTAGATCTACGGTGGGCGGGTCTGTTCCTTTCCGAGATTGTCGAGGATTAGCGTCCGGGGATGGGCGTTCTTCCCGTGCCACGTCACCTACCACGTCACCCGTCATACTGAGTCGCACCGCTGACGTCATGCTGACGTCATCCATCGAAAGAAAGGCGCGCAAAGGCGAAATTGCTGCTTAGAAAGCCTGGAATGAAAATTTGAGGCAGTTTTCGATGCGCTTAGTGCTAATTGCGCATCGCTAAGAAAAAATGGCGAAAATGGAAAGCCTCAGTCCAGCGTAGGTTTGCAACAGTTATTTTTCCCAAGAGAAAGCAGAAAGGAGTGAATTGACTAGTTAAAGAGTATCAGAGGAGATAAAGCCAAATTTCATGTCAAAGAGTATCAGTGAAGCGGCAAAGAGTATCAGATCGACAATATCAAAGCAGGTGAACATTAAAAGCCTCCATCAAAGTCCAAGAACACGGTGAAGCCACTTAAGACTCTTAGATCACAATTAATGCACATCAAAGCCACTCAAGAGCAGTGGAGCAGAGACCAATGTGTAGTTATGATAAATGGCCAGCACATAACAGCAAAGAACACATTCCTACTCATTTTTGAGGCAGTTGCGCCAATGCAGCACTTAGATAAATATTTCATGCATTTACTTCAAGATAAGATAAATTAAAGCACTCATTTCCCTCAGATCTGTTTAAGATATGCTGTAATAAATATTTCTTAGATATTTTATCTATATATACGACCCTCTGTATTGAGAAAAGAGGTCGGAGGGTTGGTTAATGCACTCCAAGAGAGACTCGCTCTGTATGTGATATGTTTTACATAATCAAAGATTGTTGAAAGCTTGGAGAATAGACTGTTGATGTATTTTTAATGTCTCTGAAGAGTGAATGAGGGAAATCTTGTGTTGCTTCCTAAATCAATAAGTGTTCCTTACCTCTGTTATTTCAATTTCACATATGCTCAAGTCATAGAACAAAAGTTTGGTTTAGAATTTGCCTACTTGCACTCTATGCTCAGTTTCTGTGGCTTCTTAATGTTTTCCTCTTGATTTAGGCATAAATATGAATTCCTTATGGCTCATATTGGCTCTATTTCACATATGAATGACTATTATCTAGGAATTCTTAGCTGCTCCTAGGTAGAGCTCGTTCATATTCTTTTTTGCCTCTCATTTCTTAGCCTGCAATCCATCTTCATTTACCTCAAGTATTGTTTCATGAGCAGCTACCTTGCCCCTTTTTGCTCTTATGACAAAGAAAACGCACCAACAATCTTACTCCACGACTCCATGCCCAATGGTTTGAAACTTGTCACACTATGCATTGCCTCTCTACTTGAAAGCATCCTCCTTCCACCCAAACACAAAAGAAACCCCTTGAACCCAATAACTAGCCTAAAATCATCATCAACAAAAGCTAAAATCATTAAGAGAGAGCCCTCTCTGATTGCAGGTGGGCTAGAACATGTAATCCAAAGATTGGTTTGTGGTTACCTCGGTCATATCCCTTTCAGGGGCTTAGAGACAACCTGAGTGATAACACATACTAGAAACTATGACAAAGAAATATTATAGACCTGGTGAAGATAACCCTTCTTGTCGTAGTAAGAAACTTTCACACTATGAGCTGGATCAATGCACAGTAAGAGACCAGTAGTTGATGAAGCACACAATGTGGGTAAGAGATTGGGAAAGTGGATTATAGTGGGTGATTGCTACAATATTGGAGAATGGAATGTCTAAAAATCAACACTAGAAAAAGCATGCGCTCCCCATGTGGAATGCACACTGTGTAACTGTATGACACAAAATGTAATAAATTTAATTAGAGAAAAATATTATCCAAATAAGCAGCTTTGTCAGAACAGAATGCTGACATGACTTCCACCCTAGCTTGAACCATTAACAATGTTCCCTCCCAGAGATTTGTCATGTGTGAAGTTAAACAGAGATTTGTCATGTGTGAAAATGAGCTGCTTAGACAACAGCTACAGTTGCAGGGACAGAAGAAGGAAGACAGGCCTCACATCTTGGGAGACCAATAGCAATAGGAGGAGGCCACAACAGCCAAGGATACCACAGAAGAACAGTAGAGAAGGGAAGGGATGCATGCTGAAATTGAGACAGTGAACCAATAGCTACACGAAAAAGAATTGCAAGCAGGCCTGGTGATACAGTCTCTGAAACAATAGATACAAGAAAAGGAGGCCCAACTGGACTGCATGGCCAGTTGGGTAATGGAAGCTCTGCAGTGTAGGAAATCGGCCAAATCCTATGCCCTATAACTCAAGGATTAGTGGCTGCAGTTTCAGATCAACACTTCCGCACAGAGAGGTATCACTCAGTTCCAAAACCCACAACAATTCATGGCTTTATGTGACAGTAGTTTGTCAGAGGACAAGGCCAAACTATCAGAGTTCTACCTACACAATTTGGCCCTTCCCAACATGACCTTGTGGGACCCCAACACTGTAGTAGGGGACATGCAACTTATGGCCATGGCCTCGTGGCTAAATCATGAAGAAAATAGAGCAGCAGAGGTTAGAAATGTCATGGACCGAGAACTACAAGAACCACTATTGATTAGAGAAGAGCTAGGGGATATCTCAGCATTAATATTTTCCCACCAACACTTGCCAAACGACTCTCAGGCCCTGCTAGATTACATGGATCATCAAGCTCAAGCCATATCACATTTTGAGGACATGGAGCGACTGTTGGGGGACAACTGTGTTCATGCTTGCACTCGTAGGTGGAACACATTGTCCCACAGCCTAAAAATCAGAGAATACCACACCCCAACTAGAATGAGGGAGGCCTTGGCACGAGCGCCTCTCTACAAAAAGTCCATGCAAAATTTTCAGGCCAACTGGATAGGCCTCAAGTTAAGTCCACCTTTGCTTTTGGGGCTGCTGGAAGGAGGCATAAAAGAGGAGGAGCATAGGCAGTGGAAAGAAGAAAAAAGGAAGGACGGATTTCATGAAAGTGAAGAAGATATCACCTCAGAGGCTTGGGATGTGAGGGAGGCGATCAAGGCAATCAAGGATGAGGAGCTGGACTAGTTGCTTGGAGGATGAGCAACCCATTTAGCAGGGGGGTGATGATGAGCCCCAAATTGGGTAACTTATTGGGCTCATTTTGCCTAATTGTCCTTGTTCAATCCTCCATTTTTCATAGATTATGCATGTTTTCTAGTATGTTTATATTATTTGAACGAATAAGGGTGGTCACTCTACCTAGGAGGCTAATACGTGGTTATTTCAGGTTTTTTGGACAAATTTTGGAGCAAAACCAAGCAATTATGGGCCAGGTCACAGCCAAGCTTGAGGTGAGAATTCATACGGGGGTTGTCTCTGGCATTAAATGGCCCTTCCTCGAAATCTCCACCCTCAACTCTGAGCTCACAGGCCACCAAAACGAATCCTAAAGGCAGCCAAGCAGATTTGGGAAGAGTGATTGTTTACGAGCAGTTGGGACAACTGAGTCCCTTGAATTTAGGAGGCCTACTAGGCCCCTCGTAGTGTATAAATAAGAAGGCCTCAGCCTTCATAGTTTACTTTTGGAACTGTTGTATTTTTGCACTATAGTGTTGTCCTTTTCAGCTCGTTTTCTTATAGCCACTGTGGTATAACTTTCTAGTGATGACTATTTTTTGATAATGAAAAGAAGTTCTATTTGGCATCAGTTCTGAGTTCTTTATAGGAGTCGTAACTCTTTGGGTTGGGCCCAACCTGAGACCCAAGGCCTCCTTTATGTATCGTTATTTGTTCTTTATGTATTTGCAAAATCATTTATGTTAGGTAGATTAAATCGTGCCGATTAACTAGGTCACTATTGATCGTTAGAAAGGCTTTTGATGTTCAGATTGAGTTGGTAGGTTATTAACAGGGAAAAAGCTTCAGAAAAAGGCCAACGAGCACCTTTGATTTCACCTCTCCCTCATAGGATTAGGGGCTGGGATCAAAGTGACCTTGTTGCGCCAAAAAAACACTATTTTTGCTTTTCCATGCAATCACTAGTGTACGATTTTCATTTGCAGATGTTGGTTACATGTTCAGATCTTTGAATGCTTCATTGCATAGTTAATATACATGGTTTCCTTTCAAATAAAGCTTCTGTTCATTCTCTTTACTGTTAGCTAGATCAGATTAGTTTGGCATAACTAGGTCTTTGATTTCTTGGAAGTCTTTGTTGGTTCAGTTGGAAACACAAATTACAGAGCACCTGCACCACTTCTCTATCCACCCAAACTCCATAAGAACCATCTGCTCCATCCCCTAACTTGGTTTCTTGCCTCACGTTTGACATTTTGCCCACATAACCCTACCTTTTTGTGCAGCATTGCTTCAACCCTCTTGGAACAAATCCAACCATCTACATCTTCTCTCAACTCCATCCACCACTCCCTCGACCTCCTCAAACCCCTATCCTACCTCCATACCCACTCCATCTTTCTTCATCCATCCATCCTCCAAAATCCCATTTCTAACATCCTATACAAATTCCAGAACATCTTGTAGAACCCCTGAAGACTTCCTGTAGAAGCTCGCGAATGAGGTTTCTTTATAGCCAAACTCTATGAAACTCTTTGGAAGGGTGTTAGGGACCCCTTAGTCCCTCTCTGAACCTTCCCAACCTCTTCCAAGCATTTCCTCTCGCCGATCCACCTCTGCATAGTCAAAAACAGTGAAAGCACATGCATGATAATTCTGACAACTTATTTAAAAATACAAAAAGATGTTTTCTTCAGATAGAAGTAGCTTAGACACATGTATTTTACCTTCCTAGAAGTAATGGCATCTCTTTCAGTAGCTTGCATCCTCTCTTTCGCATCACTAGGACTAGCTGGTAAAATTAGGGTTTACTAAGGTTTGCGCTTTCTTTCAGCTTTTCAGTTTCTTTTTGCAAGAAAAATAGCTTCCCTCGAGTTAGCTTCCATCCATCAGTTAACAAGCTTCTTCTCAGAGCTCATAAAAGTTGGCTTGAGCCCCTAGCGGACTTGTGCCAGCTGACCAAGTGACAGTTGCGACAAGAGCTAGTACTGCAATACTGGAGCCCACCAAGTATCCATCTAAAGGAAAATGTATGCAACATTTCACTCTTAAAATATTCGAACATAGTTCCTATCTCATGCTTTAATGGAGAGAGAGAAATTGACCAAGCTTTGAATAGACTACCCTTCTTCCTTGGAGCCCTAGAGTGATTATTGAATACAATTTCGATTTCATCACGAGAAAATTGGTAGATATCTCCTCTAGGTAACATGTTGAGGGTTTCCATTACCTTATCCCTAATCCTTGATAGAAGAGCTAGCTTGAGTGACTGAGGATCAAGGGAAAAATTGGCCCTTCTATAATTTAGTTGAAACCTTTCTTCATAGTCCTCAAAAGGTTCATCAGGTCCAAGGGTCATCCTACAAATTTCCTCTGTTTCTTTGGACCTATACTAATCATGATATGTTCCATTAAAAGTCTGTTGCATTTGGGGTGAGGTAGTGATGTTGCCTCAAGGTAAACTGATAAACCAACACAAGGATGCATCTTTGAGGGTATAATGAAAAACTTCAGCTTTTTCTCATCAGAGTCATAGTAACATGCCCTACGGACAACAAAAAACTAAAACATGAAGGCGTGAGGATCCTTAGAGGTTAGGCCATAAAAATGTGGAAGGGAAACATGGCTTATATTTTTTATTCTAGCCTCCCCATTAGTTTCTTTGATAGGGAAAATCTCATTTTTCTAGTTTTCAACCATAGGTTGGGTAGGTGAGATACGTTCTTATTCTCCTATAGGTTATTTAAAAATTTTACTTGGCTCTCCTAAAGGGTTTTCCAACTCCATTGTAGTGAGAGAGGGAAGTTCACAGTTACCAAAGAAGAATGAAGGTTGATTTCTTGAGGAGGTGGGGTTTTGGGCAATAATTTCCCTTCGTTATACCTACTCCTCCGAGTCATGAATGAACACATTTTCTTTTATAATTTTTCAATTTTTATTCAAAGCAATAATACCAATGCAAAAAAAAGAAATAAGACAAGCAATTCTTCAGAAAAAAAAAAACACCTACTTATACACCTCCCCGACAACAATGCCAAAAAGTGCTGAGCTCTGGCATTGCACTAAAGATGTTACAACTCCCAAGGGCTTCTCAACTCAAATTATCAACCTAGGGTTCATACAAACTTAGATGTGATAGTGATATATGCACAAAAGATTATGTTCTCCTCATGTCACTCTTATTCATGAAATCAAATCAAAGTGTTTAGAGGTCACTCCTCGAACTAATTATAGTGAGAACTTCCTATGGAAGAATAAATGAACATGATTCTAGCTGCAAAGGTGGAAATACCATTCACTAAATGTAAATGCTAATTAAAATTACATGAAAGGAGAAAGCTAACCTATCTACTGAAGTAAACCATGCTACTCTAATTACACACTTAATCAAATCAATAACCTATATGCCTACTAACACTTGCTTGAAAATGAGAAATCTAATTTTGAACATACTCATGAAGAAAACATAATAATTCTAACACTTTTTTTCAATTTCATGGTTGTAGTGAGGAAGGAATGAGGTTGGAGTGGTCCTAGATTCTTCCCTAATAATCAAAACATAGTGTGGGGTCCATTATTCAACTTCACTATGTTAGAGTCCAGGTATAAAGAAAACCTGGTTGGAAAAAATAGTGCTACAGGGCTGCTACAAGAGGTCCTGTAATGCTAAAGGAGGCCCTA
Organism: Pinus taeda; assembly: GCA_000404065.3. Lineage (NCBI taxonomy): Eukaryota > Viridiplantae > Streptophyta > Pinopsida > Pinales > Pinaceae > Pinus > Pinus taeda. The sequence continues at coordinate 133,008 of APFE030181407.1, forward strand.
TTTTAATATAGGAGGATGATCTGAGAGATTTTGAGGAACAAGATAGAGTATTGAAGGTAGAGGAAGGTGGGTGAAGATAGAAGGAGGTGAATGAAGTGTGTGGGATCCCCTTAGCCAAACTTAGTACTTCCTGGAGGCCTATCTTTCACCAAAGTTGATGCCCATAGTGTCCTTCATCCATCCTGACAGAGTCAATTCGAAGACATAATTTGGAAGCAAGGTGAGGTACCTACAAGGGAGACGTAAAGGTCGAGGTGGGGATGTTGAAAGGTGTTCCCACCACCGCATATCATCACATTTCCTACGGCCAATGAACTACATACATCCAATGATCATTATTGCGGTAAAATAAATAATTGTGGATAATATGGGTTGAGTTTTATTGAAGTACTACATAATTGTTCCTCCTACTTAGCAGAAATAGAGGGGTTGATCTTTAGAGTTCTGGATGGGACAATCTCCACAATATTTGCAGGTTCTAATCTAGAGTTCTGGATGGGACAATCTCCAAAATATTTGGAGTGGTCCTAGAGTCTTCTCTAATCATCAAATCATAGTGTGGGGGTCATTATTCAACTTCACTATGCCAAAGTCTAGGTATGAAGAAAAAATGGTTGGAAAAAATAGTGTTACAGGGCTACTAGGATAGGATTTGATTCGGTTGCTAGGAGTATTAGTATAGGATTCGAGTTGTTGGAGATGATTATGTGACCTCAAGCCAAGTTAGTGAGTTAATGAGGTGGGAAAGATCCATATATTCTCTATAGGTGTCTCCATCAAGCCCCTTCATGGTAAATATCTCTAAAAATGCTTCTTTGGCCTACATATTAATCACATTAGGCCATACAATATGAAAAATACCTTTTAGTCTTCGTACTAAGAATATTATGGCTAAACATGTGAATTAATGTGATAAAAAGAGAGTTTTAACGGGTGGATTATAGTACAATGAACTCCAAAAGATACCTATTGATAGGACCAATCAATGACCCCTTCGGTCCCCCCTTCATATCACCCTTAATTCCCCAACAAACTATTTATCTACTGTAAAATATTTGAAAGCAAGATAGTAAGAATCAAGCATAGCTAAAAACTAAGAAACAAAAATATAAGGTACATGAAAGATAAAAAATCAACGGAAAACATTAGTGCATACCTTTTACATTTCAACACTTCAATTTCAATAATCTTATTCTCCACCCATCTCAACATTTGTATCATCCTTTTCATAATTGATGTTAAAAGGATTGGCCATATCAACATCATCACTGATGTTGTCATTTCCAATCATATCATCATCTACATCATGATGAGGAACATTTATCCTACATTTGGTTTGACCTCTTCAAGTTTTTCATTTAACTATAGATTATCAATATCATTTTCATCCATACGATTGTCTCGAAAATCTCCTTAAACTTCTTCAATGTCTTTGTCTGATACATTAACTAACTTCTCCTATACACCATCTTCTTCTTGAATAACATCTTCCACTACATTATGCTTTACTAACCTTCCTCTTGGATCATATCTAACAACATATGACCAACCCACCCCACTCTACCTGGAACCTCTAAGTAAAATACGTGTTCACATTAGCTTGGGAAAATGTAGTGATATGTTCCTCACTCAAATGGCCTTTATTAGCCATTTTAAATCCATTATCATTCTTAATAACATTTTTATTTGGATCATGTTCGTTCATTTGTAGCTTATACCCTTTAACATAAAATATAACCAATTTGAAGGATTTAAAGGAATAATCATGTATACCATCCAAATACTCATAGTATTGATTTTCATAGACTTGTGGAAGACTATATCTATCCCATGATCATAATTTCTCCTCTTTACATTCGACTTTTTGATGTTAAATTTACAGTCATTGTACCACATATCCTTGTGGAACTTCAAATGCAATATGCCAAACACATAAAAAATGCAATGCCAATTAATAGTCATATTTACATAGCTTGGAAAGTATCTAAAAAAACACACCTACATTCATAGTAATAATTTATAAAATAACTTAATAAAATTTTGCAGGGTGAAATCGATACATGCATGATTATGTTTCGAACCATTTGTTTAATCAATTATCCTCTACCTATGGTTGCATGTATCTCCTTTACGCTTAGATTATATAACTAATGTAGACAACCATTCCCATGATAACCTACCATCAACTTGTATACTTCTTTCAATCCATAGCTTCATCCAGTCAAGATTGTTTGTAATGTACATATGTAGTGCATCCCAATCTTGACCATTAGTTTCAAAACATCATAATTCACCAATAAATGTCAGTTACTAAGGTGAGTGATAATAATTGATGAAAGAATAAAAATTAAATAAATATGATATACAAAAAAATGAAAATTTATATGTAATATAAATATCCACAAATATTTAATTACCTCTCACTTTGGTCATTCTACATTTCCCCAACAAGTGCCCACCTTCAATTTTTTTAATGGAGTTCACATTCCAAATGCAATTCCCATGCATATTTGCTACTTATTATGAAGATATTGACAAATATACACCATGTATTGATATGCCATATATCCCTCCACAATATAACCCTCAAGATGTGCTATTTTTCTAATCAAATCCTTCAATGATTTCAAGTGTCTCTCCAACATCCACATTGACCTTTTATAAATAGGTCTACACAATTCAATTTCCCCAAATTGGTGTACGAGTTTGTTTTCTTGTGCATTGAAAATGTTGGAGGTAGATTCTTTTTCATTTCACACATTATCACAATATTTTCTCTATTCTAATACTTTATATCTTCTTTATATCTTATCATGGATAAAGGATAGGCTCCTATATGTGTTTAGTAAGCCTTGATTGTACATGTGAGCATAGTATTTCAGTAGAACCCTAGTTATATAAATTTCTTGAAGTTGGCCTCTAATTTTTCTATGATAAGAATGAAGCTGTTCAAAATGTTTAATTAATCAAAACAAGCTTAATGTTTTTTGTTGAAATTTTCACCTTCAAGAGTTATGCTAGAATATGCTTTAAAACTAGATTTATTAACTTAAAAAGAAATAGATCTAGATCTGGAATATTACTTCAACAAATAAACTGCAATCTCTTGAGTTTTCTTATATTTACGAAACAATAAAATGTTGAGGAAAGACAACTTGTGAACATGAATTCACATAAGATTGATTCAAATTTATATCGCAATGGTTAAAGATGTAAGAGAAAGTTGAAAATTTAAAATGTGAAATGATGTGGTCAATAACATTTCCTTAACTCCTCAAGCCTACCTGAAAACTAGATCATTAGCATCATCACTTATCCCTATGTCAACATTAGATATTTAAATATACCAAAAAAATAATTAGTTATTTGCTTTATTTGAATTTATATCGTAGTGGTCAAAGTTGGAAGAGAATGATGAAGAATTAACACATGAATGATGTGGTCATTAGCATTTCCATAATTCCACAAAGCTACCTCAATGATAGATCATTAGCATCCTCACTTATCCCTAAGAATTTAGGTTTCCTTATAAAAGAAAATGGGTATGAAAAAAATGTTTAGGGATTAATACTAAAATGTAGCATGCTTGACCTCAAAAATTTCCAACATTTATTTAAAATTTAGTGCAAAACCAAAAAACATGAGAGAAAAGAAAAACACACTAACAAATATCTCTAGGACTAATAAAGTATCTAAATAAAAGTAATAAGGCTAATAAAGTATTACCTTATTTTTTATATTTGTTGAAAGTGACCTGATACATCAATAAAAATATCTAAATAATATGGTTAGGATAAAACCCTAACATAGAAAAGGAAAATCCAAGTATTAATGTAAATCCAAGTATTAATGTATGCTAGAATAATTGACTTTTTATGTGGGAGAATAACATTAATAAAATCGATCTTAGAAGTTGTACTTATAATTTTACACTCCATGACGTACATTCCTAGGAGTTTTGAGAAGATTAAAATATATATTTATCCAAACACATGAGATTTTATCCATGAGATTAAGGATAAAATGGTAATTATAACACTACCAAAAGATATTAGAGTTTAGGTAGTGAAAAGTATCAATTTATGTAATTTTTAATATGGTTATTGAGAATTTATGATGAGCCTTTAATTTGAATTTAGAGGAAAAGGATGGAAAGAAAATATTTCTAGCGAAAAAATGCTTTAAAACCTATTAAATGTTAAAGAAAAAGTAAAAATAATAATTTAATGGATTGGAAACCATTTGTATAGACATTTTCAATAATTTAGAATCATATGGCAGGGAAACTTGTTAGATTACGTTTGAATGCCATTTTAGGATGCAAGGAAATCATGGCTTTACCTTTAGAAGTGAAAGAGGAATTAGAAATTAAAAATTTATTTATATTGATTGTGGTTATTATTTCTCATTATGAATACAAGGTTGTAGGTAAGCACATGATTATGTTATTAGGTTTACAGTTTGATAGTTGAAGTTTTATTTTATATAGTTTTTCAACATCCATATAGAGCTTAAAGAATAGATTGGAATAATGTTGAAATAAAATTTATATATATTTAATATTTCCCAACAATTTTATGATTTTAATGATAGAATTTGTTCCTCATTCATGGATTGGTTTTAATTTTTCTTTATCAATGTCATTTTTTTTTGTTTAGTTTTGACTTTTTGTTTAGTTTTTTCTTTTTAAAAGTCATTTTTTTCATGATCACAATTAATACACTATTCTTCTCCAACGAGTTTGTAATTATGGATTATTTAAGGTTTAATTTTAGTTAAGGCAATGATAGTGAGAGAACTAAATTTATGCTATCCAGAAGTTTTAAAAATAAACTTAGGAAATCATGTATATATAAAATAATGATTTTAAATGATCAAATGTTATAATATAATATAGTATAAATCAAAATTTTAAAGTAAAAAAATACAAATATATGAATTATTTAAAAATATTTCTTTTCGCAAGCAAAATAGCTTTCCTCGAGTTAGCTTCCATCCATCAGTTAACAAGCTTCTTCTTAGATCTCATAGAAGTTGGCTTGAGCCCCTAGCGGACTTGTGCCAGCTGACCAAGTGACAGCTGCGACAAGAGCTAGTACTTGTGCATACAGCACCGTCGCTTCCAAGTTTGTTACGAACTACCGGGTTGATAAAAGTAAAGAAGGGAGTCCCAGGAGTTGCAGCATTATTACTGCAATACTGGAGCCCACCAAGTATCCATCTAAAGGAAAATGTATGCAACATTTCACTCTTAAAATATTCGAACATAGTTCCTATCTCATGTTTTAATGGAGAGAGAGGAACTTACCAAGCTTTGAATAGAATACCCTTCTTCCTTGGAGCCCTAGAGTGATTATTGAATACAATTTCGATTTCATCACGAGGAAATTGGTAGATATCTCCTCTAGGTAACATGTTGAGGGTTTCCATTACCTTATCCCTAATCCTTGACAGAAGAGCTAGCTTGAGTGACTGAGGATCAAGGGAAAAATTGGCCCTTCTATAATTTAGTTGAAACCTTTCTGCATAGTCAAAAGGTTCATCAGGTCCAAGGGTCATCCTACAAATTTCCTCCTTTGTTTCTTTGGACCTATAGTAATCACGATATTTTCCATTAAAATTTTGTTGCATTTGGGGTGAGGTAGTGATGTTGCCTCGAGGTAAACTGATAAACCAACACAAGGATGCATCTTTGAGGGTATAATGAAAAAAATTCAGCTTTTTCTCATCAGAGTCATAGTAACATGTCCTACAGACAACAAAAAACTAAAACATGAAGGTGTGAGGATCCTTAGAGGTTAGGCCATAAAAATGTGGAAGGGAAACATGGCTTATATTTTTCATTCTAGCCTCCCCATTGGTTTCTTTGATAGGGAAAATCTCATTTTTCTAGTTTTCAACCATAGGTTGGGTAGGTGAGATACGTTCTTATTCTCCTATAGGTTATTTAAAAATTTTAGTTGGCTCTCCTAAAGGGTTTTCCAACTCCATTTTAGTGAGAGAGGGAAGTTCACAGTTACCAAAGAAGAATGAAGGTTTATTTCTTGAGGTGGGGGTTTTGGGCAATAATTTCCCTTGGTTATACCTACTCCTCCGAGTCATGAATGAACACATTTTCTTTTAGAATTTTTCACTTTTTAATCAAAGAAATAATACCAATGCAAAAAAAGAAAGAAGACAAGCAATTCTTAAGAAAAAACAACACCTACTTATACACCTCCCCAACAACAATGCCAAAAAGTGATGCGCTCTGGCATTGCACTAAAGATGTTACAACTCCCAAGGGCTTCTCAACTCAAATTATCAACCTGGGGTTCGTACAAACTTAGATGTGATAGTGATATATGCACAAAAGATTATGTTCTCCTCATGTCACTCTTATTCATGAAATCAAATCAAAGTGTTTAGAGGCCACTCCTCGAACTAATTATAGTGAGAACTTCCTATGGAAGAATAAATGAACATGATTCTAGCTACAAAGGTGGAAATACCATTCACTAAATGTAAATGCTAATTAAAATTACATGAAAGGAGAAAGCTAACCTATCTACTTAAGTAAACCATGCTACTCTAATTACACACTTAATCAAATCAATAACCTATATGCCTACTAACACTTGCTTGAAAATGAGAAATCTAATTTTGAACATACTCATGAAGAAAACATAATAATTCTAACACTTTTTTTCAATCTGATGGTTGTAGTGAGGAAGGAATGAGGTTGGAGTGGTCCTAGATTCTTCCCTAATAATCAAAACATAGTGTGGGGGCCATTATTCAACTTCACTATGCTAGAGTCCAGGTATGAAGAAAACCTGGTTGGAAAAAATAGTGCTACAGGGCTGCTACAAGAGGTCCTGTAATGCTAAAGGAGGCCCTATTTTACTATAGGAGGATGATCTGAGAGATTTTGAGGAACAAAATAGAGTATTGAAGGTAGAAGAAGGTGGTTGAAGATAGAAGGAGGTGAATGAAGTGTGTGGGATCCCCTTAGCCAAACTTAGTACTTCCCGGAGGCCTATCTTTCACCAAAGTTGATGCCCATAGTGTCCTTCATCCATCCTGACAGAGTGAATTGGAAGACATAATTTGGAAGCAAGGTGAGGTACCTACAAGGGAGACGTAAAGGGCGAGGTGGGGATGTTGAAAGGTGTTCCCACCACCGCATATCAACACATTTCCTACAGCCAATGAACTACATATATCCAATGATCATTATTGCGGTAAAATAAATAATTGTGGAAAATATGGGTTGAGTTTTATTGAAGTACTACATAATTGTTCCTCCTACTTAGCAGAAAGAGACGGGTTGATCTTTAGAGTTCTGGATGGGACAATCTCCAAAATATTTGGAGTGGTCCTAGAGTCTTCCCTAATCATCAAATCATAGTGTGTGGGTCATTATTCAACTTCACTATGCCAAAGTCTAGGTATGAAGAAAAAATGGTTGGAAAAAATAGTGCTACAGGGCTACTAGGCTAGGATTTGATTCGATTGCTAGGAGTATTAGTATAGGATTCGAGTTGTTGGAGATGATTATGTGACCTCAAGCCAAGTTAGTGAGTTAATGAGGTGGGAAAGATCCATATATTCTCTCTAGGTGTCTCCATCAAGCCCCTGCATGGTAAATATCTCTAAAATTGCTTCTTTGGCCTGCATATTAATCACATTAGGCCATACAATATGAAAAATACCTTTTAGTCTTCTTACTAATAATATTATGGCTAAACATGTGAATTAATGTGATAAAAAGAGAGTTTTAACGGGTGGATTATAGTACAATGAACTCCAAAAGATACCTATTGATAGGACCAATCAATGACCCCTTCGGTCCCCCTTCATATCACCCTTAATTCCCCAACAAACAATTTATCTACTGTAAAATATTTGAAAGCAAGATAGTAAGAATCAAGCATAGCTAAAAACTAAGAAACAAAAATATAAGGTACATGAAAGAGAAAAAATCAACGGAAAACATAAGTGCATACCTTTTACATTTCAACACTTCAATTTCAATAATCTTATTCTCCACCCATCTCAACATTTGTATCATCCTTTTCATAATTGATGTTAAAAGGATTGGCCATATCAACATCATCACTGATGTTGTCATTTCCAATCATATCATCATCTACATCATGATGAGGAACATTTATCCTACATTTGGTTTGACCTCTTCAAGTTTTTCATTTGACTAAAAATTATCAATATCATCTTCATCCATACCATTGTCTCGAAAATCTCCTTAAACTTCTTCAATGTCTTTTTCTGATACATTAACTAACTGCTCCTATACACCATCTTCTTCTTGAATAACATCTTCCACTACATTATGCTTTACTAACCTTCCTCTTGGATCATATCTAACAACATATGACCAACCCACCCCACTCTACCTGGAACCTCTAAGTAAAATATGTGTTTACATTAGCTTGGGAAAATGTAGTGATATGTCCCTCACTCAAATGGCCTTTATTAGCCATTTTAAATCCATTATCATTCTTAATAACATTTTTATTAGGATCATGTTCATTCATTTGTAGCTTATATCCTTTAACATCAAATATAACCAATTTGAAGGATTTAAAGGAATAATCATGTATACCATCCAAATACTCATAGTATTGATTTTTATAGACTTGTGGAAGACTATATCTATCCCATGATCATAATTTCTCCTCTTTACATTCAACTTTTTGATGTTAAATTTACATTCATTGTACCAGATAGCCTTGTGGAACTTCAAATGCAATATGCCAAACACATAAAAAATGCAATGTCAATTAATAATCATATTTACATAGCTTGGAAAGTATCTAAAAAAACACACCTACATTCATATTAATAATTTATAAAATAACTTAATAAAATTTTGCAGGGTGAAAATGGATACATGCATGATTATGTTTCGAACCATTTGTTTAATCAATTATCCTCTACCTATGGTTGCAGGTATCTCCTTTACGCTTAGATTATATAACTAATGTAGACAACCATTCCCATGATAACCTACCATCAACTTGTATACTTCTTTCAATCCATAGCTTCATCCAGTCAAGATTGTTTGTAATGTACATATGTCGTGCATCCCAATCTTGACCATTAGTTTCAAAACATCATAATTCACCAATAAATATCAGTTACTATGGTCAGTGATAATAATTGATGAAAGAATAAAAATTAAATAAATATGATATACAAAAAAATGAAAAGTTATATGTATTATAAATATCCACAAATATTTAATTACCTCTCAGTTTGGTCATTCTACATTTCCCCAACAAGTTCCCCCCTTCAATTTTTTTAATGGATTTCACATTCCAAATGCAATTCCCATGCATATTTGCTACTTAATTATGAAGATATTGACAAATATACACCATGTATTGATATGCCATATATCCCTCCACAATATAACCCTCAAGATGTGCTATTTTTATAATCAAATCCTTCAATGATTTCAAGTGTCTCTCCAACATCCACATTGACCTTGTATAAATAGGTCTACACAATTCAATTTCCCCAACTTGGTGTACGAGTTTGTTTTCTTGTGCATTGAAAATATTGGAGGTAGATTCTTTTTCATTTCACAAATTATCACAATATTTTCTCTCTTCTAATACTTTATATCTTCTTTATATCTTATCATGGATAAAGGATAGACTCCTATATGTGTTTAGTAAGCCTTGATTGTACATGTGAGGACAGTATTTCAGTAGAACCGTAGCTATATAAATTTCTTGAAGTTGGCCTCTAATTTTTCTATGATAAGAATGAAGCTGTTCAAAATGTTTAATTAATTAAAACAAGCTTAATGTTTTTTGTTGAAATTTTCACCTTCAAGCGTTATGCTACTCTAGATCTAGATCTGGAATATTACTTCAACAAATAAACTGCAATCTCTTGAGTTTTCTTGGAACATATTTACGAAACAATAAAATGTTGAGGAAAGACAACTTGTGAACATGAATTCACATAAGATTGATTCGAATTTATATCGCAATGGTTAAAGATGTAAGAGAAAGTTGAAAATTTAAAATGCGAATGATGTGGTCAATAACATTTCCCTAACTCCTCAAGCCTACCTGGAAACTAGATCATTAGTATCATCACTTATCCCTATGTCAACATTAGATCTTTAAATATACCAAAAAAATAATTAGTTATTTTCTTTACTTGAATTTATATCATAGTGGTCAAAGTTGGAAGAGAATGATGAAGAATTAACACATGAATGATGTGGTCATTAACATTTCCATAATTCCACAAAGCTACCTCAATGATAGATCATTAGCATCCTCACTTATCCCTAAGAATTTAGGTTCTTATCCCTAAGAATTTAGGTTTCCTTATAAAAGAAAATGGGTATGAAAAAAATGTTTAGGGATTAATACTAAAATGTAGCATGCTTGACCTCAAAAATTTCCAACATTTATTTAAAATGTAGTGCAAAACCAAAGAACATGAGAGAAAAGAAAAACAAACACTAAGAAAAACAAACACTAACAAATATCTCTAGGGCTAATAAAGTACCTAAATAAAAGTAATAAGGCTAATAAAGTATTACCTTTTTTTTTATATTGGTTGAAAGTGACCTCATACATCAATAAAAATATCTAAATAATATGGTTAGGATAAAACCCTAACACAAAAAAGGAAAATTCAAGTATTAATGTATGCTAGAATAATTGACTTTTTATATGTGGGAGAATAACATTAATCAAATCGATCTTAGAAGTTGTACTTATAATTTTACACTCCATGATGTACATTCCTAAAGGATTTACACTCCATGATGTACATTCCTAAAGGAGTTTTGAGAAGATTAAAATATCTGTTTATCCAAACACATGAGATTTTATCCATGAGATTATGGATAAAATGGAAAATTATAACACTACCAAAAGATATTAGAGTTTAGGTAGTGAAAAATATCAATTTATGTAATTTTTAATATGGTTATAGAGAATTTATGGTGAGCCTTTAATTTGATTTTAGAGGAAAAGGATAGAAAGAAAATATTTCTAGAGAAAAAATGCTTTAAAACCTATTAAATGTCGGAAACCATTTGTATAGACATTTTGAATAATTTAGAATCATATGGCAGGGAAACTTGTTAGATTACGTTTGAATGCCATTTTAGGATGCAAAGAAATCATGGCTTTACCTTTAGAAGTGAAAGAGGAATTAAAAATTAAAAATTTATTTATATTGATTGTGGTTTTTATTTCTCATTATGGATACAAGGTTGTAGGTAAGCATATGATTATGTTATTAGGTTTTCAATTTGATAGTTGAAGTTTTATTTTATATAGTTTTTCAACATCCATATAAAGCTTAAAGAATAGACTGGAATAATGTTGAAATAAAATTTATATATATTTAATATTTCCCAACAATTTTATGATTTTAATGATAGAATTTGTTCCTCATTCATGGATTGGTTTTAATTTTTCTTTATCAATGTCATTTTTTTTTGTTTAGTTTTGACTTTTTGTTTAGATTTTTCTTTTTAAAAGTCTTTTTTTTTCATGATCACAATTTAATACACTATTCTTCTCCAACGAGTTTGTAATTATGGATTATTTAAGGTTTAATTTTAGTTAAGGAAATGATAGTGAGAGAACTAAATTTATGCTATCCAGAAGTTTTAAAAATAAACTTAGGAAATCATGTATATATAAAATAATGATTTTAAATGATCAAATGTTATAATATAATATAGTATAAATCAAAATTTTAAAGTAAAAAAATACAAATATATGAATTATTTAAAAATATTTCTTTATTATATTTTATTTAAAGATATTTAAAAATATTTATATATATTAAAAGATAAAAATGGTAAAGGTATGTAAAACAACTTAGATTCATTATAATTCAAGGTTTATTAAGCATTTAAAGGGATCAAATCTTTTTGCATTTTAAAATATTTGCATCTCACGAGATTTGATTGCTCTCAACATTTCTAGAGTTAACATGGATCTAGGCTAGTTTAATTCCCCTTTAAATAGGCTATATTACATAGGAATACCATGGGGTTCATAAACATAGAGCTCAACTCTCAACACTTCTAGAGTTAACATGGATCTAGGCTGGTTTAATTCCCCTTTAAATAGGCTATATTACATAGGAATACCATGGGGTTCATAAACATAGAGCTCAAAAACCACGATAACTTGACCAAGTCAAATTTAATTAATAAAAAAAATAACTTGAAATCTAAGATTATTTTTATTTTTATTTCAAATTTATCATAAATACCCAACAAATATTAATTAAAAAACACCTCTATAGTAAACTCCTTTTGAAAAAATTGAAACAATATTATAAAATAATTTATTTTCATATGAATTATGATTTGTTTTGACATCTCCATTACAAAATTGTGATACACAAAATAACTTTATAAAAAAAACGAGATTATCATATAATCTCGTTTAGCTTAGTTGAGATCGTCCCACCAAAGAGAAAGAGAAATTGCATTAAAAACATATACGCATAAAAGGATAATAACAATATCTAGTAACCGAGCACAGTTTATTTACCCTTAAAACGATTGTCAGGGTTTTGCTTCTCTTGCGCATTGTCATTCCCCTTCTCACAATCGTCAGTGCCTTTCTTTTGCTGCTCATGTTTTCCATCATTTGCAGTGGCGTCTTGCTTCTCTTCTTCATTGTTGGTTTCTTGTCTGTTTGGCTGAGAGATAACATCTAGCTTACCACAATTTTGCTTCTGTTGCTGATCGATGGTACTCTCATCCATTTCAGCTTGATGCCGTAACTTCTTGTTTTCTTGGGGATGGATTTCCTGCTGCTGCTTTCTACTGCTCTCCCCTTCCTCTATGTTTAAGCTGCTACTGTCATTGTCATCAAATGAGCGTTTGCGATGGCACGTGGGACAGATTGTGCTGCCATTGCCATCAGTAGCACCACCAGAAGGAGAGGTAGGAGGAGGATGAGGATGTATAATAGCGGATTGAGGGGGGAGCGTACTGGGAGGCAGATTAACATATAGCTGCGCAAAAGGCTCGCGATTGCGGTAGTAGCGGAAGCGGTACTTAGATCCAAATTGGTCAATCACCTTTTGGAAATAAGAGCCGTCGACCACATGCACAGTGTCGGGGTGATTGGTTAAAGCATCAAGTAAGGTCCAAATAAGCACGCCCATAACCGTAATTTCCTGAACCCTCCCCAATGTCGAGATACGGATAATAATCTCCATCGCCATCGCCATCGCCATCACCATTATTGGTATCATCAAGACCATCGCCATCACCATTATTGGTATCATCATCGTCGAATCGTAATAATGGAGGAAGAGCTGAGAAACCACCACCACCATCGCGGAAAGCCTCGCGTACCATCTTTTCCATCTGCTGCTCTATCATACTCACAAATGGCTGAAGAGACTCCATGGTCTTCAAAGTCCGCTTGTGCTTCTCACTGTCATCACTATGCATGGGAATATTGTTTGTGTCGCTCTGCTCACTTTCTGACTGTTCGCTGCTACTGCATTCACCCATTTCACGACTTTCACTGTCACTGTCACTGCTGCTGCATTCACCCATTTCACGACTTTCACTGTCACTGTCACTGCTGCTGCATTCACCCATTTCATCATTTTCACTTTCACTGTCACTGTCACTGCTGCTGCTGGAGGACGGAGCCGGAAACCCAAAATCCATTGCACTCATTATGCTAGCGAATCTAAACTCTCTCCACACTCACTCTGAGGACGCTCTGAAGCCGCAGTATTATTATAAAAAACGACCGATGCCACTCCAAATTTCCTCCTCTAACGAAGATACTGAACGGACGTGGTCTATTTATGGAGGTAATTGTTTGATACCTCTACCACGTCAGTGGAGTTAGGAAAGATTTAACCCTAAAATGGCCCTATATTACGTTGAAGTTGTGCCCAGCTCAACGCCCTCCGAGGTTCTAATTATCCGAGTAACAAGGATTCAATTCGCAGAAAATGGTCCACTTATAACCCCACCAATGCTGGGATTCGAACTTGTTTAAAGATGCCCCACGCTTAGGTCCATTTATGTGAGAATGAAGGGATACATACCCGATCATAACTGGGATCTGACCCTCCATATATATTTTTATTTATTTCTCTAATAGAGATGAAGGGAATCGGCAATTAGCTGGGATTTGAAGCCGACTATGAGGAGATTTTTTTCCTTTTCTCTTTTAATATAGTAATTTGGGCGAGGGCTGAGGAGTTTATTTTAGTAATTTGGGTGAAGTTATCGTCAAAACCCCATTATAATATTAAAAAATTATTTAACATTTTATAAGTTACATGTTTCAATAAATATACTCAACATTATGTAATTAATATATTTTAATAAATATATTTAACATCTCATAAATCATATATTCTAATAACTTATGATTTAGCAAGTGGTGAAATGTGAACATAAATAAGTTATTTAGTAAGTGGTGAGATGTTCACATAAATATTTGAGATCACAAATAATTTAGCTTTTTATTCTTCTAGTCTTATCACAATAGATAAAAATATTAAATTTATAGATCTTAAATTTATATTGAATAATTGAAAAAACAATTATTATCCTATTCCGTTAAGTCCAAGTACTTATAATCTAAACAAAATAAACTATTAAATTTTACGTAACACATGTCACCTTAACCTACATTCACTAAACCTCAACCTACAAACTTCAAAATTTTCACACCCTAAAACATCTATATCAAACTTCAAAATTTTCACACACTAAAACATCTATATCCTACATTTATTAAGCCTCGTGATAGAAACTTCAAATTTTTTACACCGTAAAATATCTATATCAAATAGTTTATAGTTATTTCCTCCTAATTTTAACGTCATACATACAAATACACATAAGAAGTAAGAAAGTATCAACCTCACCATGGGCCATTGACAGAATTATTTATTTATGTGTAGGTTATATTTTTATTTTTTTTATGAAGAAATATTTATTCTTCTCTCTTTTTTATTTTAGGTCGCTTTTTCCGTTTTATTTTTTGCCTAATTGATATTATTAAGTA
>APFE030181415.1:0-14470 GCA_000404065.3 Pinus taeda
TGCAAGTCAATACTCTCTTCAAACATTTTTACATACAATACCAAAACTTTAGGTTCTTATGATGTACAATTACAATACAAAGAATGCAGTACTTAAAGGCCTATTAGTATTTTCACCACCTTAAGTCTGTATTCCTTGACAAGTTGATACTACCTCCTCTTTACGAGTACTATAAATCTTGGAAGAACATGGAAAAATTGTTTGTATGCCTTTGTGAGGGCTTGGGAAATATGACCCTATTTGAAAAGGGGAAAGTCCAAGAGTTTCCTAATTTTGTAGAATGATTAAGCATAGATAAGCACACATTTGAATTTCAATTATGCCTGAATGGCATCTCTAAATATCATATGAAAAGAACCAAATGTTGAACATAAAGAATCCAAAGCGAATACAAATTGAAGATACCGCTTAGGCTTAAGAAAAAATCAACGATGTATTTTTCACTATATCAATTGACCATGATTTTTTATTTTAACAAAGTGAAAGTTATGTACACAAGCATTTTCTAATAGTTGTACACAGACGCAACTCCTTTACACACTAGGAAAAAGCATTTCTTTGGTTTATTTTTAAACTCTTTCATTCAAAACATTTACATATATAGCCATACGATACAACACTTGCTAAAGCTAAGAAAAAAGTTTTTTCTATATAGAATGAAGAATGTGTAAAAAATGAAGCATGTCCAACAAAACAAAGGTGTTAGAAATTAATTAATGGAGCAAATAAATACACAAAATATTGTGGAAAAACAAATACAAAAATGCATAAAACAAGAGAGACACATATATATGTGGTTCACCCAATGTGGACTACATCCACGAAGAAACAGCCAATCCTTCATTTTATATTATACAACAAAATAAAGACATACAATATACAACAGATCCATTATATTTTCCTCTTCACTCTCACAGAGTCTACTATCTCTTTCTTGCTCATAATAAAAATACATATCTGCAACAAAATTTCCTCATAAGTTTTACCATCAGATCATCCGCCTAATGAATGACCCATATTCACTATGAAATTATATTATCTCAACTTCCCCCCGTAGACCCCCATTCAACAATAGTGGGGAGGCAAGCCCCCCACACACCCTCCCCTCATCGAGGATTGGGATCTAGAAGCAGCTGACGTAAGACTTCTAAATCAAGAAGATAGTCATGCTCTAAATCCAATATAATGTGCAGAAGTAACATTGAGTAATATGATGCAATATAATTATTTTTTCACTTGCACACTCTAGCAACAGAATGGCAAATTGATGGTTTACGCTTCTGCATGTCCTATAAACAAAGCTTATGCTCAATGAAACACGATTTTGTGCACAATTTTCTGTGCACTCCACACAACGTTTACTCAATTGACTAGTGATATGTATTTTTTATCACTAAAATATTACAAGTAATATTATTAATAAAAGTGTGTGGAGTCTAGCCTAGAGCGTGTGTGGAGGAGGTGTGCCTAGATATAGCATGTGTGAAATAAGTTTTCATACTTCATTGTGCAGAGCAAGCATGGGATGAGACATAAATGTGAGGAAAATGGAGACCCACCTTCATATAATGACATATCCATCTATATGTCCTCGTCACCTACAGACAAAAATTTAGTCTGCATGTTAATGTTATGGCAATCATTGAACCTTTTCCTGTTAGATAATATTTGTCTTATCTACAATACATCTTTGGTCCTCATGTATTTCAGGTGACTATCTGATTTCAAGGAAAATACTTCATTATATGATCAACAATTTAACTCAACAGCTTCAAAAATAAATTAATAGTGGAAGAATATGTCAAGGACATCATAATTCAGAGTTTAGACATCTTTAGAAATCTTGAAATGATGGTCAACTGGAGTCAAACCTCTAGTGTCTCTCTTCTAGCTAGCATGGGAACCACTATAGTTGTCTTGCCATCGTTTAGACCTTAGCATGAGTGTGACTAGGGACGAGATATCCTAGATCTGTGCGTGCAACTAGAACATAAACCCTAATTTCTATATGGGCTTCATATCTAAAGTCATGTTGTAGATAAATACTATCAGGTGCACTTAAATCACACTTCAGAATCATAGAATACAAGTAGTGATAAGGGTAAGAATCTTGAGAAGTGATTCTACCTCTACCTAGGGATCTACATCATTCATCTTCATTCATGTAGTTAACCTGTCTCGACTTAAGTCATACAACAAAATATTTATTATATGATAAACATATGGCTATCAACATCATGAAATCAATCTTTCATCAAAATTTTAGACTCAAAGAAGCAAATAGAAGCAACATCATATCTCAAAGATTATGAACACAAGAGCATTTTCTATCAAGTCACTCCATCAACTTACTTTTTCATGTTTAACCATATTTCATCAAGACAAGACCATAGGTATTAAGAGATATAGAATATCAATATTATAGTTATACTTCTCATATCAAAGTTTCCATGCTCCTCATGACTAATGAAATCAAATTAGGTCAAACAACAAGAGTGTCAATCACTCTTTCCGTATGCTTTCATCGTGCTTGTCACAAGAATTAACAACAGAATCATGTATAGGAGTCAATGAACTATGCTTTCTATGAAAAGTATCATTTTATAGAGCCAAGGTACTATCCTTCTTTAGGATCAAGATATACAAAAAATAGATCATAGATGTTAGCCAACTATTAATTGTATCAATGTAATTGAATCAATGTATCAACATTAGATAACTTCATTGATTTCAAGAAGATCAAAGTGTTCAATACCAAGTGCACTGTTTCATCATAGGAAACATAGATCCAAGTCACTTTCATATACATGTATGGTCCATTAAATAAATAATCATTCTCATCCAACCTTAGGGCTTAGCAAGTCAATATTTGAAACACAACATACCATCCATATATTGTAGTATTCAAACACTAGAACATGTGCTAATTACCCATGAGCTACTTGAAGTAATTTTTCATATTTTCATCAAGTATCTCTTTACTAATTTCTAGATATGCATCTCAAAATAATTTTTACAAAGGACCTACTCATCACATATGATCATGAAGTTTAGAAACATCCATATAATCAAATAAAGATAATCATAATATCTATAAGTAAGAAGCATCATAGGTCAAGAAATGCATATCTTCAATGAGAGGTGATTCTCTCCCTCCCAAATCAACATTAAAGATTCATCAATGTCCATGTTCCATATACCAATGTTGTCTTCAAGTATCCAACCATACCTCCTAAGGGTTATCCCATCTGGAACTTCATCAAATCTTCCATGAGTGGTTGAGCATATGCACATAGATCATGCTAGAGTTTCATACATCAAATCTAAATAATTTACCATAGGCCAAGATTTTCTTTCCATCCCTAGCCTCATATAATACATCAAACCCTAATCATTAATATGCCTAGGGTTTTTTGTAAACCCTACAATTCTTATAGGTTTCCACCATCCTCTTATTGCTTCCATCAATGGTGTCATCATCACGATGATTTCCATGGATTTTATTCAACCTAGCTTTGATTCCACGTTAATTTTCCTTACGGAAACATTGTTTTTTACTATGATAGTTGTATTTCACCATTAATAATTTAAGTTCACCCTATATTATTATTTCATTATTCAGATCTACACTATTATACATCAACATGTGCAATAAAATAGAAAGAAACAACGTCACCATCATCATCAATGTAGAAGAATATAAAAGGAACATTAGAAGAAAGCATGCACACTTATAGAGACAACGAGATTGGTTTGCGACCAAGGAAAAACCTACTATTGGGAAAATCCTTGAAAATATTCTTCTTCTTCTTCTTAGATCGTGATAAAAAGTTATAACAGTGAGTAAAACGAGCCCAATACATATGATCAACAATAGGTAACAATATGCTAGACCTATAGATGTATCATAACAACAGAGAAAGTTAGATCCACCGATATGTAGCAGAGAAACCCAAATCCACAAATCACTGATGCTGAGATGCCAAAACCTCAGATCTAAATTGGGTTTCTATCATTAGTATTGTATGTGAGAAATTGAAAACCTCAAAGTCACACTTACTAAGACATTATATGAGCAAATATAATAACAAAGTCACTCTGAGGAGTATGCCTATTAATATTGCCCTGAACACAGAAGAACCAAAGTTGCTCTCTTGTTGACCTATCCGAGTGACCACCAAGTCAAAATCACATGCTCATAGTGCTATCGAAGTGACTGAACTAACAAAATCACTTCGTACACTATTTGAAGCTTACAACTGGGGACTGAAACCTTTCGATGAGTCTCTAAGCTCAGATTTTCTCCCTCCAAACTACCTCCCAATGACCAGAGGGCTAAATTCATTCTCTTACACACTCTGTGCCTACAACCAAGGACAAAAACCTCAGATATGTGCCATAGGAAGTTCATAGAAGCCATAGAAATAAAAAAGCACCCTAATAGCCTTAATTGAGAGGATAGATGTATCATTAGCGAGAAGTCAATTCCCAGTTTAACATCCAAATAAATATCTTTAAAAACTCCTCTCCCCAGCCTTGAAGAATCCTCAATGCATCACATGATCAATCACTTCATCTATTTTTCTTAATTTGGTTCATAAGCTTATTAATATATAACCCGTGTAATCAAAGCCTAATTAATGACATTATAATCTATTAAACAACAATCAATTATTTTTATTTTTCACATATAGGCAATTGTTTAATTCTCATTATATATTTATATTTTTATTATCTTTTGAATATTTATTAATATAATATAATCTAATATGGATATTATAATCCTAACATTACTTACTAAGGAATTTATACATATTAGATTCACATTATCTAAATACTACCATTTATATTATTAATTAAATCATAAAAAACTCATTTGATTTTATCTTTAATCCCCTTAAAATTCATAAATTCTAATTAATAATGAATTTTGTAAATTTAGTGTTAGTGTCAAACTGTTATTCTCACATCCTTCTTCTATTTATTAATAATGTGGGAAGTTCATTATTTCATATATTTGTCATCTTGAAGATGAACCAAAGTTGTTGGTTCAGAGTGTCGAGAGTAAAAATAGCAAATGTGATGAATCAAAGTCTTTTTATAACGCAATGAAAATGGTTGCAAAAATTTAAAATCCGAAATACTAGCAAAATATTTAAAATATCTCGGATATAATAATTTCCACCATGGGATGAATAATATATTTATATAAGAATATTTGAATACATGTAATATGAGATATGAGATTCCAATGTTACAAAGGAGGGCCTATGTATATACCTAGGCAGGTGCCCCTTCATGAATGGTCATGTTCCCTTAGACATGCCTCCTAAGTACTACTTATTGTTTATTTCATTATTATTATGATTATGATTATTATTTTTTTTTTATATAATTATATTCATAATTTTATGAACAAGTTCATATGCATAATAGAATATTCAGAATGTTTGAATATAAGAGGTATGAGATATGAGATGTCAATGTTACAAATGAGGGCCTGCTTATATACCTAGCTAAGTGCCCCTTCATGAGTTTTCATGTCCACTTAGACATGCCTCTTCATTATGATTATTATTTATTTAATTATTATTATGATTACTTTTATTATTTTAATTTTTATATAAATTATATTCATAACATTTTCTTCTTCTTCAAAAATGTTTTCCTCTAATCTTATTGCCGACAATGTATGCAGTCTATTTATTTCTCTTGTAATCTATTCACATCTTTTTGGAATTATTCAAGTTGTCATCTTCGATGATAGAAGATGATAGGATCCTTTGAAAGATAAATAAGGTTTTTGAACTGAGAAGGTATCTCACCATCCTAAATCAATATTCTATGGAAATTTTCAATCATTTGATGGTTGGGATAATTTCTTATCATGAGCTTGGATTGTGTTAACATACTTATTATTCGAAAAGTAAGTGTTGTTTTTTTTCTTTTTGAGTGAAATGGATACCAAAAAGTTTTATGATGTCTTCTCTTGTGGTTCAGATGTTGATAATGAATTTTGTGATTTGATTTTATATTATCATATGTGTGGCAACTTCGTTATTTACTTCGAGTATTGATGTTTCTGAGCTGGTTATAAAATATTCACTTGGAAATTTCATCATATGAACTACAACATCTGAGTATGTTTTTCCTTCAACTGATTTGTCATCTTCTTGAGTCATGGTATTGAATGGATCCATATTTTTTCCTTTTTCTTCAACTTGCATTATTACGTTTGAAGACTTTGATAGTTCTTTCATGATTAGTTCTTTTAATTTTTTCTTTATTGATTTCTTATGATCCTTAAGTTTCTTAATCTGAGTGAGAAAATTTTGGTTATCATTTTTTTAGAGCAAAAGTTCTTTAGTTTATGATTCAGTTTCATTTGGTTGCCATGCATTGGGTGAACCACATATATCTGTGTCTCTCTTGTTTTATGCATTCTTTGTGTTTATATTTTTGCAATATATTTTATGTGTTCCATTGCTCCATAATATATAGTTTTCTAACATTGATAAAAGAATAACCAGAGTTTCTCATCTTTTAAATCCCTAATTTGTTCTAATCATTTTTTATTAAGGTTTTTTAATTGCAAATTTTCTCATTTTTTTCTGTTAGAGTTTTTTAATTGTAAAACTTTATTTCTTTCTTCCTTTTTAATGGCCAAAATGTATTGAGGACAAATTGGAGAATATTCTAAAAATGTGCAGTGAAACACTTTGATCACCATGGAATTACAGATGGAGTGTTATATGGGAAAAATGTTGAGATCAAAGAACACGACTCTGATACCATTATACTAAAAAAATATTGTAGTTTTTTGTACTGATAATGTATTTGTACATGAAATATTGTAAACAATATACATATTGATGGATGATAGAATAAATTGGATTGATAGTTATGATGAGGACCATTATAAATACTAGACATAGTGCCCTTTCATATGAAGAGATGTGTTTCTCTGATAAGATACACCTTAACACATTTTAATTTATTATTAATTATTAGTGATTATTATGTTTGTTACATAATTAATTTTCCCTTTTTTAATATTAGTTTAGTTTAATTTAGTTTTGTTCTTTGAAAGTGAATTCAATATTTTTTTTAGTTATTGTAATGTATTTATTTAGTATAACGACTTGTCTTCCATACTATTGTAAAACACTAAGAGCTTTTAAAACTAAGAAATATAAAATAGATATATATATATTCCAGGAATAAATCTAAAACAATATTATTACTTAAGTGAGAATAACTATCTATATAATTAAATATGAATAAAATTGAGTTTTTTATTTCTATATTTTTTTTAAAGAAATGATTAGGATTTTTTATATTAATATCAAGTTTCTTTCAAGCCTACAACATTTTAAAATTTCACCTAAATCTTTGACTATTGAGCTCAAACATGTCCAAAAATAATTTTTAACTCCTACACATCCTGCATACTGTGAATCTTAATTTATATCATCCCAAAACCTTCCAGCAAAATCCTAAAATGGGTACATATTTGAAATACACAATTTAAAAAAAATAGAGAAATAACCTACATCGATCAAGACAAATTTAGGGTTAACATCAATAATTTCATCAGCATATTTCCATAATTGCATTGGATGAGGGTGATGCAGGAGCATTGTAAATAGTAGACATAGGGGGTCATGCATTTGTGGAATTAGTTTCCTAAGTTACAAGTCACTTTCATATTTAGGCTTTTAAGTGTGATTTAATTAGATATTCTCAAAATAAATAAATGAAATTAGGGAGAGATTTTAGGCATTAAAGGAATGGATGTGGATCATTAAGTGATAAGGAGGCTTTTCTATTTTAAACCAGATAAAAGCTGGGAAAAAGCCTCAAGATGTTTTTTGTCATATGCATGCATTGCATGTAGAGTTTTAGAGCTTTTATTTGAGTGATTTTAGGATTTTTGTTGAGAAGTTGAAGGGATTGAACTTAGATTAGATTATTCTAAATTTTATAAATTATCAAGCCTAAAGGGCATTGAAAATCAGAGTGGGAGAGAGTGAGAAAGTGTGAGACTTAGAGTAGGCTTGAATAGCAAGGTTGTAAACCTTCAACAATTGTAAGGGCCACAAAATTGAAATATATGGCGAGCAAAAGTTTGTAAGTTATTGTTTTGTTTCAGTTTGTATACGTTGGTTGATTGAGAAATTGTATATTTGTTTCCTGAAGTTCATAGCATTGTTGAATTAAGGAAGAAATAATTGATTGGCTTGAAATCACATTTATTTGTTTGAAAAAATCCATGCAAATCATTAAGGGTAAAATGGCGTTAAAATCTCTATTTGCAAATTAATATGGCACCGTTCTAAGAGAAAATTTCTGTTGGAAGTCGATTTTAATGTGTGTAAGGGTGCATGTTGAAATGAAATAGTGGCAGCATTTGCAACATTGATGAAATTTGATTTCACATCCTTTGTACTGTTATAATGAGTAATAGTCGATATGTATAGAAGAAGGCGCAATACCAGATCTAGAATCAGAAGTAGATCCTCATTTCTGTTATGAATTGTGATGATTGCTAAAAATAGGATCGGTCATAGTAGTCAAAAATGACTCTTTTGAACTGGAATGTCG
Organism: Pinus taeda; assembly: GCA_000404065.3. Lineage (NCBI taxonomy): Eukaryota > Viridiplantae > Streptophyta > Pinopsida > Pinales > Pinaceae > Pinus > Pinus taeda. Next base: position 8,605 of record APFE030181415.1, read on the forward strand.
TCACACCTCTCGCTCTCATCAACATTCCCAAGCGTTGCTCCCTAGGTAGAGTGCCATTCGCGTGGCTATCATTCGAAGACTGATTGTCAAACTGTTGGTTTTCATCATTTAAGCACGAAACAGAATTCTCCAGAAAGCTAATTCGCTGTAAAATGTGCATTTGGCGACGTTCCAGCTCTGTCAAATCCACTTCGTGTAATGAAACAAAATCCTACCTCATGCCTCGCCTGCTCTTCTGTTCTATTGGTTGAGCAGGAATTGGCGTGAACCGACTGAAGCAAAGGTCTCAGTAACTGCAGATGTTGTCTAAGGTGTTGATACTGCTCTTAATGCGCTTCATCTTTGGAAGTACTGGCAACGGAAAACTACATAAACATGTGCTCTTCAGTCCTGAGATTGTTATAAATCGTGATATGTTGGTCTCTCCAACAACAGAGGGTCAGAGATATGAATTAGTAGCTACTGTAAGCCACCATGAGAAGGACCTTCCAAGGGCATTATACAGCTGACACGAAACGTCCTAATGGCCAGTGGATTCGATTCGATGATGCAGTTGTGTCTGTTGTGGGTTTGAACAAAGTGTTGCATGATCAAGCGTACCTTTTATTTTATAAACAGATATAAGGTTTCGGAATTATCCGATGCCTTCCACTTGCAAACTCATTTAATTTAATTATTCCCATCTGTTACTTAACACGGCCTCTTGATAGGCCCTTGAGTTTGCTAGCTTCAAGGTATTAAAAAGGTATTGACAAAGGTTGGAGCGGATTACTGGATGAAATGGAAGCAAAACCTTTAGCAGAGAGGTGTTAACAGTATTTGGAAATCAATATCTGGAAACAGGAGGAGGCGCGTTTTGCATGTTTATAAGCATGGTGTATAAAGATTCTGGGTTTTGCAGGGTAGACCTTCCATCAGGTGGTATCAGAGCAGGAATAGCTCTGTTTGATGATTCAAGATTTTTTTAGTTAAGCTAATTGCATGTGATGAATGAATGTTAGATTTTTGGAACTGATGAATATTGTAGCAGAGAGATGCAGTGCAGTTGAGGAAGTGAACAAGATCAACAGGATCTTGAAAGGTGAGCTGACAGGTATTATTTATCTCTGGGTTAAAGGTTATGCTTGATAATTTGATTTACAGGTATAGTGAATAAATCTCAGCAGGAAGAAGTAGATCACAACTAGAGTGCAGTAATAAAGGAGTCCAACAAGGGATTCTAAGTGAATGTGGCAGGACCTAAAGATTCAACAGAGGTTGAATAAAGTTGCAGATGAGAGAAGCCTACAGGAGCAGTAGAGGATTCTCGAAAGGTTCCAGCAGAGGACCAATGATTACCAAAATACCAGATCCGGAGGGAAGGATTGGTGAGGTAAGTGGCAGCAAGAGAGGTTGCTGTGGTAGACGCTTCATGCAACACATAGGTGAGGAACTCATGGTGAAGGAGATGACTATTGAAAGTCATAAAGGAGAGAGCATAGGTTCAGAAAGAGGCCACAGTAGAGAAGAGAAGAAATATGCCAAGGCGAATGGCATAAGACAACAGTTGAATCAGGAAGAGTATGAGAAAGAGAAAGCTAAGATAGCAGTTCATCTTGAGCTATTGATGGAGTTGTTACGAGAAAATGTGAAAGACCAGAGACATGGTTTACTGATGAGGAAGATAGTGCAGTGGCAGAGGCTACAACAGAAAAGAGATTTACAGATAAGCATGTAGTTAACAGGGGAGCTGAGGAAGCTTGAGCAGATGATGGATGTACAGTTGAGACGGGAAGAACCCAGAGCCGCTGAGTTGGAAGAGGAGGTTTCCATTGGTGAAACAAAGGAGAAGGTCATTGATGATTTCTTGAGTTATTGGGTAAATCTAGATCAACTGGATAATGTAAAACCATGTATTTTTGTAGTTGTCAATTGTGAAGGGATTACAAGTTTTACTGAGGGGGATGTGCAATCTTGTGAAACTGTTACAGCAAAAGAGGAAGTTCTTATGGATGCAGAAGAAGTGAATCAGTTTAAAGCGCACATAAGGGAAGTAACAGTTGATACTGTTGAACATTTTGTGCAAACTGAAAGTGTATGTATGAATGCAGGGATGATACATGATGATGATCAATTTGTTATAAATGCTGATAATGACAAATTGTTTTTATTAAGTGATGGACAGATAACTGAATTTATTGCAGGAGTTGAGAATCATAATTATGTTCTGATAACTGATGATGAGTTGGTAACAATAGGAAGCTTGGCTTGTGAAAGTATTGAATATTGCACAGAAATTTTCTCAAAAGAGATGACAAGTTTATGGCATGAGTTAAGTTTTCTAGAGAAGAGACTAGAAGTACAAAAGATAAATATTCAGAATATAAAGACAGAGATGAATGAAAATAAAGAGGTTCATTTTTATGAACCAGAATACAAATACATTCTTGGAGAAGATGATGCTGAGGATAGACTGAATGATTGGGATCAGTATACTGAAATGCTGGCAGAGGGAAGTAAGGCACTGATGCCTTATGATTTTTATTTTAACAATTGTTTTGTGAGTACAGGTCTTAATGAAGATGCTGGAGAAAATATGTTAGACAAAGAAATTGAACTGATGAGGCGGATGATGATGAAAGTATCCTGGAAGAGGCCAGCAACGATAAAACAAAAGGGAAGCAGCAAAAGAAATACAACAGAATATTGTGAGAGTGTAGCTAGTGGAGCAAGGCAGCATAAGATATGGAGACCTGGAGAAAAGCAGCAAGCAACGACAGATGATGACTTACAGAACAAAGTGTGGGATCCAGGAAAACCAAGACCAGAAGACACATGATGAGGATATCATGAATATTTTCTACCTTGGGAGTCTGATGCAGGAGCATTGTAAATAGTACACATAGGGCGTCATGCATTTGTGGAATTAGTTTCCTAAGTTCCAAGTCACTTTAATATTTAGGCTTTTAAGTGTGATTTAATTAGATATTCTCAAAATAAACAAATGAAATTAGGGAGACATTTTAGGCATTAAAGGAATGGATGTGGATCATTAAGTGATAAGGAGGCTTTTCTATTTTAAACTGGAGAAAAGATGGAATAAAGCCTCAAGATGCTTTTTGTCATATGTATGCATTGCATGTAGATTTTTAGAGCTTTTATTTGAGTGATTTTAGGATTTTTGTTAAGTTGAAGGGATTGAACTTAGATTAGATTATTCTAAATTTTATAAATTATCAAGCCTAAAGGGCATTCAAAATCAGAGTGGGAGAGAGTGAGAAAGTGTGAGACTCAGAGCAGGCTTGAACAACAAGGTTGTAAACCTTCAGCAATTGTAAGGGCCACAGAATTGAAATATCTGGCTAGCAAAAGTTTGTAAGTTATTGTTTTGTTTCAGCTTGTATACATTGGTTGATTGAGAAATTGTATATTTGTTTCCCGAAGTTCATAGCATTGTTGAATTAAGGAAGAAATAATCGATTGGATTGAAATCACATTTATTTGTTTGAAAAATGCCATGCAAATCATTAAGGGTAAAATGACATTAAATCTCTGTTTGCAAATTAATAGGGCGCCGTTCTAAGTGAAAATTTTTGTTGGAAGTCGATTTTAATGTGTGTAAGGGCGCATGTTGAAATGAAACAGTGGCAGCATTTGCAAAATTGATGAAATTCAATTTCACATCCTTTGTACCTTATAATGAGTAATAGTCGATATGTATAGAAGAAGGCGTAATACCAGATCTAGAATCAGAAGTAGATCCTGATTTTTGTTATGAATTGTGATGAGCGCTAAAAATAGGATCAGTCATAGTAGTCAGAAACGACTCTTTCGAACTGGAATGTCGTCACACCTCTCGCTCTCATCAACATTCCCAAGTACTTCTCCGTAGGCAGAGTGCCATTCCCGTGGCTATCATCCGAAGACCGATTGTCAAACTGCTGGTTTTCATCATTTAAGCATGAAACAAAATTCTCCAGAAAGCTAATTTGCTGTAAAATGTGTGTTTGGCGACGCTCCAGCTCTATCAAATCCACTCTGTGTAATGAAACAAAATCCTACGTCATGCCCCGCTTGCTCTTCTGCTCTGTCGGTTTAGCAGGAATTGGGGTGAACTGACTAAAGCAAAGGTCTTAGTAACTGTAGACGTTGTCTAAGGTGTTGATACTGCTCTTAATTTGCTTCAGCTTTGGAAGTACCGGCAACGAAAAACTACATAAACCTGTGCTCTTCAATCCTGAGATTGTTATAAGTCGTGATCTGTTGGTCTCTCCAACAACAGAGGGTCGGAGATATGAATTAGTAGCTATTGTAAGCCACCATGAGAAGGACCTTCTAAGGGCATTATAAAACTGACACGAAACGTCCTAATGGCCAGTAGATTCGATTCGATGATGCAACTGCGTCTATTGTGGGTTTGAACAAAGTGTTGCATGATCAAGCGTACCTTTTATTTTATAAACATATATAAGGTTTTGGAATTATCCAATGCCTTCCACTTTCAAATTCATTTAATTTAATTATTCCCATCTTTTACTTAACACGGCCTCTTGACATGCCCTTGAGTTTGCTAGCTTCAAGGTATTAAAAAGGCATTGACAAAGATTGGAGCAGATTGCTAGATGAAATGGAAGCAGAACCTTTAGCGCAGAGGTGTTAATATTTGGAAATCAATATCTGGAAACAGGAGGAGGCACGTTTTGCATGTTTATAAGCATTGTGTATAAAGATTCTGGGTTTTGCAGGGTAGACCTTGCATCAGAGGGACATGGGTCACCTCTGCCACCTTAACATATTTCTTCAGTCCTTCCAAGGTCATATGTTAATTCACATCCGACACCTTTCCCATATCCTCACTCAAGATCACTTCGTATACACCTTTAGCACTCAAGGACTCAAGTCTTGCAAGATGGAGGTCTAATAGATCGAGATTTGTTTTTAGTTTGTAAGTTTTAGTTTGGAGTAGACAATTCTTTTGATTTAGGAGCAGTAGCTAGGCCTCAACCGCTTTAACCCCTATTTCCGCTTATTTGTTTAAATAAGACAAAATTTGATCCAACATTACAAAGTGGTAATCTAGACGATGGATGAATTCCTCCTTATCCAAGATAGGTAGCATCTCCAGGTATTGACCTATGCAACGACCCTGTTTATTTTCTTTGACCTTAGATATTCAGACTTGAAATTTTGCAAGAAAAAAGGGATGACCATCCTAGCCTTATAAGCTCATTATCCAGGAATATATGTCCCCACTAAGAAATAGATCTACACACCATATTCAATGTACCAATTTTCAATATACATTCTATAGACTAGAAACTCATATCTAAGTTAAAACTATTGTGATTCTCTACCTATGCCATTAAAATGTTTTACCTTAAGTGTGTGTGCTTCTCCTTATTAATGAGGAAAATGTGCCTCTACTCCCTCCCACATTTATTATGGATGTGGTTGAACCTCCATATATTCCATACCATGCATACAACAATATTTTGAAGTCATGTGCTTTCATGGGCTCATATTTCGATGGTAATGAGGAGCAACCAAAGTATTGGGGAATCATTTTGAAGATTCACGAGACATGAATGTTTGATAATATGTGGATTTGGGAATCATTTTAAAGTTTCATGAGACATCAATGTTGAATAATGTGTGGACATTGGACCACGTTATTTAGCTATAAAAAATTGAATTATATTTGACTTTAGAGCACCTCATCACTTTAAGCTACAATTACTATTCAATACTAGTGTTAAATCAATTTTAAAATCCTAAACTTAAATATTTTTTTTTAGGTTACAAGTATTATTTAATAATAATAGTCTAATTTTGTGAAGTCCCACTAGCACAATTGGTTGAGCATGGGCCTTGTTAACAAGGTGACCCA
>APFE030181427.1:16961-29490 GCA_000404065.3 Pinus taeda
TTCTATTTTATATAATTAAAAAAAAAACACACATAATATTGTTTGTTTGGGGTAGCTCAATTGGTAATGGTGGTGGAAATGAAATCTCACTGAATGAGAAGTCTTGGGTAGTCTTGGGTTCAAATGTTGTGTTATCCCCCATCGGGGTAAGAAACTCGACATGATATATTGTAACTAAAACTAACTCAAAATAAATTGTATATTTATAATAACTTGTCATCTTAACCACAAATATTATAATCCTTACATCTTAAAAATGATAAGAACCAATAATTATAATCTTATTTGAAAAAAGTCTATTGGTAGTGTTAAGACTAGATCTCCTTAATATATATATAATTGAAAAAAATACAATTATAATAAAATGAAATCATATAAAACTCTATCTTACCTAACAATAATAATATAATCACTTAATATTTTAAAACCCGATAAAAAAATTTCAAATTTAATATGAAAGCTATATAATAATTAACGCTAAAATCGTTAAAATCTTATTCCAAATAATTAATATATATTATTACAAAAATTGAACTTCTAAAATCTTGAACTTCTGAAAAATCATGTTTAAATAATTATTTTGTGACTCTCAATAAAGATAATTCATGATTTTCAAAGACAACTACCCACAAATGTCCTCAGTTTTCTTTGGAAAATTAGTTCACAAACTAGAATAATTTAGTTAATTGGCAAATTACTTCACAAACTAAATTAATTGAGCTTCGACAACGTTTGGGGCTTAGGTCAACTCACGAGCATTTGGGGTTTAATGAAGAGAGACATACATTGAACGTGTTCCAGTATTTATGGGAACAAATCACTTGTCTACTCGATATTTGTTTTTGCTTTTTAAGTTTTGAAGGAAGTTTAGATTATGAGTTTGATATCATAGGTGATCTCTAATAAAATGATTGAGATTAAAGAAAAAGGCAAGAAATGTTCACTTACTCATGATTATTAGTGTGCCATAATGGCGTAATGTATAATACAATATCCAATGGATAGAGAAAAAAGTGTCATTTTCTTAAAAAAAAAGAAAAGAAAAGTTGTCATTTTCTTGGATAGTCTAATATAATCTGATAATTTGGTTCATCATTTAAAAAAAAACAGGTATATAAGTTCAAAGTGAAAGGACACGTGACTTACATATAATACTGCTTATTTTTCTTAGCATTCGAAATATATTATCTCTTTTACATATAACGACAATTATTAAAATTAGATAATAACTAAATTAAAAAATAAATAAAAAATAAAAATATTAAATTGATATTCACATCAACTTATTTTTCATTTTATAATTTTTTTTTACAGAAATAGATAGTGAATATATTAAATACTTGGTCTTAATGCCAAAAACTGGATTACATAAGGTGAGTCTGATTCCACAAGAACTGCACAACCATGCAAGGCCATGGTGTTTATGCTTAGCTCACATCTCTTTTTGCCTGCTACTATGTAGTCTATTTATGAGATATTCCCAACTTTATGGATACATACAAACTAATTTAACAAAATGCAGTAAAACATGCTAGCTATCTAAATTAAGGAATTGGTTCCCATGATTCTTGTCCTCCTCTGGGTAAGGCTCTAGCCATAAGGAGGGCCGCTTTGTTGGCTTTGATGTCTGCCTCCTTATTGTTAGCTCTCAACACATGATAAAAATTCAACTTCTGGAAAGAGTCTCTAAGATCTGTTACTCTGAAAATTAGTGTTGCAAGCCTTAGATCCGTTGGCTTAGTATGAGTCACCATAATATTAATTATTACTTGGGAGTCCCCTATTACATTTGCCTCCCTGATGTTCAACATTTTCATAATCTTGAGGCCTTGGAAAAGAGCCAAAGCCTCAACTTGTATGTTAGAATCTATGCCCATATCCCAAGCGAAACTATGTATCCTTATGCCATCAGGATTCAAAATGACGCCTCCAGCTCCAGCTCTTCCAAGATTGGCCTTTGCAGCCCCGTCAAAAAAGAGGGAGAATCTCTGTTGATTTACGGCCCAGTCTTTGAATTCATTTGCTAAAAGTCTTATTTGCCAATCTTTGAGGAGGAGATACTATTTGCACTTTTTTGGAACTTGAATTCAAGGTAGGAGCCCCAATTTATATCTTGTTGTCTGAGATTTAAATCATCTTTAATATCTCTCAGATTCTCTTTAAGCTGGGTTTTAATCTTGATTGCCACAAGCTTGGCCTCTTGTTCATAGCTTCTAAAAATCCTTTTATTTCTCTCAAGCCAAACCTGCCAACAAATTATTTTTGGGAGAGCAGTCCAAGCAGCTCTGATGATTTTGTTTTTTGGGGGAGTCCCGGGATACCTTTGCAGCCATTTAGTAAAAATACCAGGGATGGAGGAAGGCAACACAACGCTGAAACTCAGAGTTCCCAAGCATTCTGTCCAAATTTGCAAAGTAAAGGTGCATTCAAGCATTAGATGAACTATGCTTTCTTGGTTTACCTTACAAAGACGGCACCTTGAAGGACCGTTATAACCATGTTTCTGGAGGTTATCATCTGTCAAAATTTTGGAATGACAAAGCAGCCAACTGAAGAAGTCAATTTTAGGCAAGGTTGGATAATGCCATATCCCTTTCCAAGACTTAGGGTTTGTGGCCACATGGGGATGTTCACATAGCTTGGCATAACCTTGAGCAACAGAGTATTCACCAGTCTGCATACCCCATCCTCTTGTATCCCTTTTTCAATCCAGCAAAGGAGACAGGCCGTGGAGCTTGGAAATCAGGATTTCACGCTCCATAGAAAGTTCTGGGGGAGTTTGAAGATTCCAGCTAGCCCAGCGAGAGTTCTACCAAGCTGAAATGTCCCATAGAGTTCGCAAAACAGCCTCATTCATCCATCTGCGTAGCATTTGGAGTGAACGACAGTCTCCCAGAGGCTCGTTATTCAAAATTTTATCTGTCCAGAGGTTGATCCTTTTTCCATTACTAGGAACCCAGAAGGCATGATCTATGATGAGAGAGCAATCTTTGTTGCAAAACTTCAGGAAGGGAGTATTAGAATGCTTCTTAGGATGATCTAGGCAGCGAGAATGCTGGCCTTTGAAGTATTTTTTCCAAAGAGCTAATTGCGCCCAGCCAGGTTTAGGGGCGATAATTCTCCAGATTAATTTAGCTCCCATTGCGACATTATGGTAGCCAAGATTCTTGAAATTCAAGCCTCCTTCCAATAGCAGTTTGGAGATACATTCTGAGTTGACTAGCGAATATTTTTCTCGTTTTGTTTACCTCCCTTCCAAAAGAATTTTCGAATGTTCTCCTCCATTTTTTTGAGAATGCTAGATGGAGCGAGAAGGACATAAAACTAGAACAGGGGAAGACTGGAAAGAACAAATTTAATGAGGACCGACTTACCAACAATGTTGAGCTAAGAATAACCCCAAGCAAGTAGCTTGTTCTTGAATTTCTCCAATTGGGGGAGCTGATCTCTGCTGTAAGATTTTTTGAGAAAAACCGGGAGGCCCAAATACTTGAAGGAAGTCCAATTTGAGGATGTTGCAAAACCAAAGATTTTGGGTATGGAGTTGAGCAAGTTGGAAGTGGTGTTCCAGCAATAGATATGGCATTTTCCTTTGTTTAAACTGATTCCTGATACCAAACAAAACTCATCCAAAGCTTTTTTAAATTTGGAGGCAATAATCCCAGAAGTTGCTCCCAATAGCAGCGTGTCATCTGCGAAAAGAGCGTGATTAATGGTTTTCACACCCCTCGCAATACAGAGTCCAGCAATATCCTGATCTGCTCTTTTTTTGTCTAGATAAAAACTGAGAACAGAGGCTTGAAGAACAAATAAAAGAGGTGAGAGAGGGAACCCCTGCCTGAGCCCTCTCGTGGCTTTGAAAAAGTCAGCAGCTCTGCCATTAATTAATGGGGCAATCCAAGGCTCCGAGATGCAAGCTCGAATCCAATTGATAAAATTCTCACCAAATCCAAGTTTATGTAAGACTTTCAGCAGATAACAATGTCTAACTATGTCAAAAGCATTTGCTAGATCAAGTTTGACAACCATACTTTTTTCGTTGCGACTCAAGCTTGAATGGATTGCCTCCTGGACCAGAATGAAGTTATCCACAATCTGCCTACCTTGAATGAAGCCTCCTTGGCTATCTGGAATGATTTTGGGGAGGATGGGCTTCAGTCTGTTAGCTATGACTTTGGTGATCAATTTGTAACCTATATTACAAAGCGAAATCGGTCGAAACCTGTTGAAGGAGTTGGCTCCCTTCTCTTTGGGGATGAGAGCAAGAAAAGCAGAGTTCGTGCTTCCTTCGATTTTCTTGCAAACTTGGGATTTTAGAACCATTTTGTAAAGATCCTTTTCCACAATGGACCAACAAATTTGGAGGAATCTAGCTAGGAATCCATTTGGCCCCGGGCCTTTGTCTGGGTTCATGGCAAATAAGGTAGCCTTGAATTCATTCTTGGTGACTTTAGCTTCAAGGAGGTGGTTCATATCAGCAGAAATCAGGGAAGGGATCCTGTCCAACATCTCTGAGTTTTGATCCAGAATTACCTCTTCGCTATACAGACTTTCAAAGTGAAGAGAAGCTGCTTTTTTGATATTTGCATTATCCTTGTGAATAATGATACCATCTTTGATTTCAGAAATGGAATTGGTACATTTCCTGGCCTGGGCTTGTTTATGAAAGAAGGAAGAATTCCTGTCCCCTGCTTTGAGCCAAAGACTGCGAGACTTAAGTCTCCAGTATTCTTCCTCAGCTAGACATGCCTTGTGATAATTTTGCTGAAACATAGCTTCTTTATCTAGGATCTCTTTTGTTATGTTAGTTGTTTTGGCTTGGAGCTAATGGACTTCTAGCATATGTTGGATTTTTTTCCTTTTGTTGGCTAGATTTGGAAGAGTTTTGGCCCATATTTTCAAAGCCCTTTTCACTCTTCTGAGCTTTTCTTCCCAGATGAAGAAGGGAGAGCCTTTGACTGGTTTCACCCAAGTGTCCTTAACTACTTGCATGAAGTCTGATTCCTTTTCCCAGAGCGGGCTAAATTTGAAAGGTATAGGTCCAAGGTCAAGCTGAGACACGAGTTCCAGCTTGATGGGTTTATGATCCGAAGTGCCGCATGGGAGAATATGCACTCTAGCCTCTAATCCAAGCAGAAGAAAAGAGCTTTGAATTAAGAATCTATCCAATCTAGCAGCAATGTGGCCCAGACCAATTCTTTTATTAGTCCAAGTGTACTTACTAGAAATTGGCTTGATGTCCAGCAGATCCCAGTCTTGAATAAGATCCTCTACCCATTCCCTTGCCGAATCTCAAATAATGTTGCCTCCTCTCTTGTCTGCTGATAAGAGAGTGAGATTGAGATCTCCTACTATGACGATATTCTGAAGATTAACTAGATCTGCTTGGGTTCTTATGGAGTCCCAACAGTCCTTTTTTTCCACAACGTTCATGGGGGCATATACATTGAAGAGGCTGATTATTTCTTTTGAATCTATGTGCTGCAATTTTAAGAGCACCCAATGAGAATTGGGGGTTTCAGAGACGAATGTGAATTTGGTAGCGTTCCAAAGAGAGCCCAACCCTCTGGAAGCCCCTCGGGCTGAGATTGCTTTCGACTCACATTTGTTCCAGAGTTTCTTACTTGTCTGAAGGAAGACAGATCTTCCAGTTTGGTCTCCTGGATGAGAAGTATGTCAGGAGGTTCTATTCTTATTAAACTTTTGATGGCTTCTTCTTTGATTCTACTCCCCATACCTCTACAGTTCCAGGAGACTATCTTCATCATTTACATTTTTGATTGGCTCCTTTGGAGCCTTGGGGCTGGTTTCTCATCATCTTTGTTTTTGATGCTAGTACCTTCTCCAGGGTTGGCTGGCTTCCTTGAAGCTTATCCTTGAAAGTTTCTTGCTCTTTTTTTTCCCGGTCTGATTTGTGGCCTCTTGCGGATCTTCTTGTCATTGCTTGAGATTCTCCTATTTCCCCCTCTTCCTCCAAGCACTCCGATTCATGCTCGTCTTCCTCTTCTTCAACAATGTTTCCTTTGGAGCTCCCAGCCATTGCCATTGCTAGAACACCACTTTCAGCCATTGCCTCTATTGCTGAAACACCATTTCCAGCTTGCTCAAGTCCAATTCCAGAACCTTTGGGGGAGCCTTTAGAGGGTGAGGTTGATTTTTGATTTTCTGGTTCCTGAGTTTCCTCTACTTGCAAGCTTAGAGAGGCAAATTTGTTTTCTTGAACCATTCTAGGAGGGGTTGCTGAGGGGGGCCTGTGTACCTTTTCCGATTGGACAGACCTTCTTTTGAGTTTTCCTAGTGCACTTGACCTGGTTCCAACCTTCTTCTTTCCCCTTATCTAGTTCCTCATTGGTTGGGCATCCTCTGGCGAAGTGGCCATAGACATGACATTTTCGACATTTGAAAGGCAACTACTCGTAATCCAGCTTCTACAAATGGATCCAGTTTCCTACATTGATTTTGATGGCTTCCGGGACACCCACCTCTAGGTCTACTTCTATGCAGATACGAGCACAGTCATATTGATCTTTGTTGTTTGCCCTATCTATGAATTTCCCAAGGGCATGTCCGATGTGTTTCAGTGAATCCCAGTTCCAGCAATGGATTGGGAGATTAGGGAGTCTGAACTAGACAGGGACAACTGAGGGGACATCCACTGCAGGGTTGAAATACGACGTCCATCTGTTGAGGTAAAAACCCTGGGGGCCCATGAAATAGCGGCCATTTTGAAATATCAGATCCTTATCTTCCTTTGATGAGAATTCGAAGAGGAAAAACCCTTGTCCTAAGAAGTATGAAGTGATGTTGCTCTTGATCAGAGGAGCCCAATTCCTATTAACCCAGGACTCCGTGGTCTTAGGAGAAGGCCAAAGACCTGTGAACTGGCCCATGGTTCCAAAGAGCCATGTATACACAGGAACGTTTATTTTTCATTTTATATTTATTAAGTGTTAAGGGACCAAATTTTTCAATTTTTTTGTTTGAATATAAAATATGAGAAAATGTTTACATTTTAAGAAATTTGATCTTTTCAATACTTTTAAGATAGATCTATAATATTCACTATAATACTTTTTATATTATGTATAAATTTCATATCTCTATATACAAAAAAATATCCTTATTTTTATTTCTATAAAACGTTATTGGTAATATAATTGATATAAATATTGATGTGAAATATATTTACAAATATGAATCATATTATTTAAATTTATATAGTTAAGATGAATTATAACTTATATCTACTATTTATATTTATATAATATTTCATCTAAATAATTCATGTAGAAATATTTTATTCTAATTCAATTATATATATATATATATATATATATTATATTTATATATTATATAATATATATATATATATATATATATATATATATAGCATTTGTAAGGTTATTAACTTTTAAACATAATGTTTGGAAAATTATGGCTATAAATATAAATCATCATTATTTAAAGTTCTTTAATTTGATGTGAATTCAGATTAAAGAATTCAATTTGGCCATGAAATGAAGGTTGGGAATACATTTGTGTGAAGCAGGCGAAAATTTCCTTGTTTCACTACACCTTCACTAAAATTCATGCTCAAGCTTCATTTATTGGCCAATCTGATTGATTAAAATTTTAGATTGTTTATTTAATGATTTCACACACCTTTACATTGTTATATCCTTACTTTGAGCTTAAATATTTATACTTCAAATTTCATACAACTCACCTTATGTGAAAGTTGTTTATAAGTGGGAAACATCTTATGTAGGATACTTCTCCGACATGATACAAGGTTATATCCTAAGGTTAGGAATTTTCCAATCATGTCCCATTTCGAATTTCATTACCAAACGTGTAATTGGTTTGGCTTGGGAGTGCATATTTGTTCTGACTGTGATCATTGGCAGATATGATCAATTGTTATTCTGACAAACATGGATTTCAATGTATAATATTTCCTTTATGAAAATGACTATGCTATGTTGCATAAAATGGTTTTATATTTAGGTTGGAATTTTCATTAACATGTAGTCAATTAAGAACAACTCCTGGTGTGAATTTATTTTAGGCACACACACCTTCACTTTAACCATATGAAATAGATCAAATTTGGCATATTCTTGCACAACATATATTTATATGTGCAAAATTATTTTTAATTATGAGTGAAAAATACTCTCCAATCTGAATCGGTCAATTTTGCCTCGTAATGAAGGTTAGATATGCATTTTTGTGAAGTAGGCCAAAATTGCCCTGCTTCACTAAAATGCACACCAAGGATTCGTTTATTAGAAAATATGATTGATTCAAATTGCAGACTGTTTATTTAATTATTTTACACACTTTCAAATTATTATATTTTTACTTTGATCCTTAAATAATTCTTCTTCAAATTTCATACAACATTCCAAGCTTTTACTTCAACTTGGATTATGTCAAATTTGTGTAAAGGTTTTTCTTCAGCTTGTTGTTGGGCAAAACAATTGTCCTTTTAATTCAAAGCAATAGTTCCAACTATTCACATCAATTATCAATCCAAGTAGGTTTTATTATTGCAAGGCTATTACACAAAATATATGCAAGAGAAAATGATGGCTAGTGCTAATGAATGTCAAAATCAATTGTTGTAATCACACTCTTAGCAACTCAACACTCTGGATGTTACTCTCAAACCTTGTTCATACTCTCAATAAATAAACAAACAATGCAGAATAAACCATGTTGTCACACTATCACTCTTAATCAGAAAAGAGGAGCACTCCTAGAAACCATTCTCTCAACAAATGTTGAAACACATATTCAAATGAAATGAACACACCGTCATACTATAATAGGAATTAAATAAATTTCACACTAACAAAGGGACCAGACCATGACCTATGTTGTTAATATATATAGAGGTTAGAATTATATAATCTTTAAAGCATGAAAAATACTAATAACAACAATAACAACACTCACACATGAGTTATAACTGAGAGGAAATAAATTAAACAACTAGAGTACCTTCCTAATCAGTGATCCCTGCTAAGGAGGACCCTCCCTTCCTAGCAGGGGTTGGTACACTACACAACAAAAAATCTAGTCAATAGAAAGGGATGGCACCACGAATGATTTAGATTGAATTAATGAAACATGCAAGATTCGAATGCTAGTGCTCTCCCCCTCTATCACTATCTATATGTCTATCTTGCACAAGCAGAGAGTACATCTCTTTACAATTTTAGATTGTAATGATAAGATCATCATGAGAATATATCAATTCTCATGTGATCAAATTTGAGAATACACATTAAGAATTTGATAACAATTTCTAATATTAGGACAAAGTTGTAACAACTTTTCCAAATTACAATAATTATCAATAGAAAATCCTAATTGTTTTAATTGCACTATCTATAAACTTCTCCTTTCACAGCTAGACTATATTTTGACCTGATGGTTTCCAAATTGGTCTTCATAACTAATTGAAGGAGGTCAGCGTATCCAAATGGATATTCGTATGTAACAATAATGCTTAGCGAGTCCCTATCCTATCCTTAATGAGGCAAAATTGGAAAGTGTAATCCTGTAACAACATCTCAATAGACGACAAACCACGTAACAACCTAGTCGTCAGGTTTATGAGAAAAATAGCCTAAAAAAGTAGTTCTCATACCAAATTACAAGTAGAACTGGATCATAAGGATGGCATATAAAAAGAGACATACTTAGGTTGATAATGGTTGTTACAATGGCAGCATATGGTCTCGAGAATAAAAAGGGTAAAGAAAAGGTAGGAAAATGAGTAACAAAAGATGCCAATTTCACATCCCAACATATCACCCCAACTTAAGTATCTGCATGTGCATATCTGCATGATTTCACATCCCAACATCTCCATCTCGCTCTACTTTAACTGTTGGTTCTTGTGTAATAGCAATATCTTCACCAAGTTCTTGTGGAACAATGGTTTGGAATTCTTCATCTTTCTCTCCAAATTGAATTCTAACTAAAATAGTGGTTGGAATTTCATAATCTACTTCCTCCATCGCTTCCTTACATCCATCACATAACCTAACTAACATTAATTCTTCCACTTTTACTAGGGTTTCTAATCCATTTTGTTTTCTAAATTGAAGATGTCCTTCAACCATGGTAAGTTGTTTCATTAAATTCTCACTTTCCTCCTTCAATTTATTAATTTTTTGAAAAAGGAGGTTAGTTTTAGAATTACTTGGTAAAGAGACATCTTCTTGTTCATTTTTGAGCTCCTCCTCTTTCTATTGTTCCTCAAGTTCCTTTTATTTAGGTGGAGCAACGTGAACTTTAGGTGTCAGGGTATGTTCTTTTACAAATTCTTCTTCTTTATGTTCATTCTGATGTCCCTCAGATTCCTTTGGTTATGTTATATCAGTGCATTCCTTACATATTGGGTTAGCTAATGGTGTAACAATTACTCACACTCTCTTATTGGGATTAATTTTATCCAATGGATTCTTCAATTTCCTCTTTTTCACCAGAGTTTGTATGGGAGTAGATTTTTTAGATGCTTTCTTAGATTCCTTAGGAATTTTTTTTTAGGAACATGTGCTTCAACAGGACACAGTTTTAGGTGCCCTTGTTTCAACCGTCTCTACCTCAGGCCCTTCATCCTCAATAGGGCATGAAGGATAACTATCCTTGGATTATCCACTGGTTCTTTAGTGCATGCTCTTTTTCCTTCAACACATGTACAAGTGGGCGCTCTTATGGAACACCATCTCTTAGGGTTTCTCCAACGGGGTCTAGGAGATGTAACCACTCTTCTTTGTGCAGAAAGTGTAGTTTCACTACTTTTTCTGGGAGGTGTAACTTCTCTATCTTCTGGCGTTGTTTCAACACTTACCTTTTATTCTTTATTTTTTGGCTTCCTCACTTTCCTCTTTTTCACAATAAGCTATACAGGAATAATTTTTTCAGATACTTCCTTATATTCCTCAAGCATTTCTATTTCAAGAAACCTTGTTTTAGTTGACGTTGTTCCAAGTGCCTCTGTTTCAAAAATCTCTTCCTTAAGCCCTTCTTCCTCAATAGGGCATCCATGATAACTATCATTAGATTGTCCACGGGATATATCCACATGTTCTTTAGTGCATGCTCTTTTTTCCTTCAGCGAATGTACCAATAGACGTTCCTATGGAACTCCATCTCTTACTATTTCTGCAATGTGTTCTAAGAGGTGTAACCACTCTTATTTTTCTAGGAAGTGTAGCCCCTCTACTTTGTTTGGGAGGTTTCATTATTTTATATTTTGGTGTTGTTTCAATACTCTCCTCCTATTCTTCACTTTCACTTTCCTCTATTTTAGAGGCTAGTGCATGTGACTTTGCCAATAAACCAGTCCATGTGCTTCCTTGTTGTTGTAGTGAATGAATTATGATGAACTTGATGAGTGCATGATTGGCTAAGCAGCTCTTTGGATGTTTTTCTATATGCATCGCCTTTGCCATATGTTGTAAATTTTTTAGCAAATAATGGGGAAAATTTATCAGTTGTCCATTACGAAGATGTGCCAATAACTAAAAATGATAATTGAATATCATCCCAAAACGACCCTCACAAGTAATGAACTTCTGAATAAAAAAATCCACATCATCCCAAGGGTGAGGAAAGGATGTTATATGAATACCTCTCCCCTTGCTCCTTACTTCCTTTCCTCACTGTAAAAAATGTTACCCTAACTGTTCAAACTACTACTTTCTTAGAAAACCAACAAACCCCTATCTACTGTAAACTTGCCATCCTGATAATTATGTCCTTTGTAACAACAATTATGAATCCTCTAACTTGTGAATGTTTCTCCTATAGAGCCTGTGTGAATTCCATAGAAACGTGTTCATTGAAACCTTGCATCTTCTCAAAGTGGACTAACGACACTGTATTCCTAAATATTTCTAGGGCTTTTAGATGGTGTAGCAGGGCATCAATGGACTCTGGTTCATGATGGATTAGTGCTCCTCCCATGGTTGTTTCAGAAATTGTTACTGCTCAAAACTACTCAGAGATTGTTACAGTGTGGAACTTGGTCAATACAAATACTTGGGTAGATAATATCAATTGAATGAAATTTGGAAATAGGTAGGGAATAATTAAGATTACCCTTTCAATGAAATTTTCTTATTGAATAAATTGAAATTTGATGATTACCCCATTTCTTACTAATCCATCTACAGATGAGAAAATTGAAAATGTTGAACAGGTACTTCTTGGAGAGCAAGAAGAACAATATCAAATATTGGTTTCAAAAGAAACTTGTGCCAAATCCAAGGATCAAACAGGTTACTCACATGCTTGCAAATCATAAGGTAAAAATTTTAAATCTTGATGTGAGCATTTTCGAATTCTTAGTTTGTAGGTGGCTTCATTGGAAACATTCTTTTACCTAAGAAATAAAAAATTTCATGTTAAAAGTAGAATAGATTAGAAAAAATAAAATGAGATCTCATAGAGTTTTCCTTTAGTTTCGTTTTTTTTTTAAATAAAAATAATAATAATAATAAATCATCAA
>APFE030181427.1:37795-57065 GCA_000404065.3 Pinus taeda
TGTTTGCCTGTTTTAAACTTTTGTTTACTTTGTTTTCCAAACAGACAATGCTTACAGAAATCTAACTTTCCAGACTTTAGATTTGGAAGTAACTTGCGATGAGCCAAAATTTTTAACCCTCTTTCACTCATATGCCCCAATCTTTGATGACATAAGTGAATGGAACTACTATCATGTTCAGACACCGTACACACATAATCTGACCCTGTACCTCCTTCTAACTGAAATAGATTTCCCACCTTCTTAGCTTTCATAACTAGTAAAATACCTTTGTAAATTTTCATTACTCCACCTTGATATACAGTTTTATATCCATTTGAATCAAGTGCTCCTAATGAAATCAAAATTTTCCTTAAATCCGGTACATGCCTCACATCAGTTAACATTTTAGTTGTCCCATCAAACATTTGCAGTTGTATACTCCCAATCCCCACAATATTACATGTTACATCATTACCCATGTACATAACTCCATCATTAATTGATTTATATGTCTTAAACCATTATTTATGATTACACATGTGGTTTGATGCATTGGAATCTAAAAACCAATGTTGATCATGATTTGACGCATTAACTAATAATACTCCATCACTCATACCTGAACCAGATGTCGAACCTGTATCTGTCGTATTTGCCTCCTTCTTCTCTGTCGAAGAATCTGCTTTAGAAGTTTGTTGTTGTCGCTTCCAGCAGTCCTTCTTTAAATGTCCTGATTTGCCACAAAACCAACACTTTACCTTACTCTTCTTCCCTTTCGACTTTGAACGTGAGACGTTCGGCCTACTGGAGCGTCTTTCTTTCGAATGACCTCTAACCATCATAGCTTCTGATGTAGAGGTTTCTGAATGCGACCTTCTCCTTGTTTCTTCCGATAATAAAGATGCAACTACATCATCAAAATCAATAGTTTCTGATGAACTAAGACTTATAGAAGTAACAAAATGATCCCATGACTCTGGCAATGAGCACAATAAAGTAATAGCTTTATCCTCGGATTGAATTTTTACTTCTATACTTTGTAATTGCACTAGAAGAGTATTAAAAGCATTTAAATGATCAACAATCGATGTACCTTCCTTCATCTCAAACTGCACAACTGTCACTTCAGGAGAATCCTATTGGTTAAGGATTTGGACATGTACAATTTCTCCAGTTTCGTCCACAAACCAGCAGCTATTGTCTCCGACACGATATTAAACAGGACATCATCCGCGAGACATAGTCGAATAGCACTTATTGCTCTTTCATCCATCTCGGCCCACTCATTATCTGTGATGTTGTAAGGCTGTTTGGATTTTCCCAACAACGCCTTTGCCACACCATGTTGGACAAGCAAATCGTACATCCTCACCTTCCAGATCTCGAAATTATTTTTGCCATTAAACTTCTCGATTTCAAACCGGGCACTCTAGGTTTTCGCCATCTTGTATCAACCAAAAAACAACAATCTCCAAATCCAACTTTTAAAGAAAAGTATTTAATCTAAAAAACAAACGCCTATGCCTTACTGCCTTTGCTCTTAAAAAATAAACTTTTTTTTTTTGTTTTTGCTGTGCAAATTACAGTACATTGGGAAATTTTAAATAAGAGAAGTTAATCTCAAAAAAAAACTTTTTGTTTTGCTGTGCATATTACAGTACACAACTGAGTAGCAATTTTTACCAACAAAATTGGCGCACTGGCATATTTAATCAAGCCTTATCTGCGCCTTTCTATTTATTTGGAGCTACTGTTTGACCAAAATTCCGCGCCAATGCAAACTTAACTCAGAACAAAAATAAATACGCACTCAGAATAGTCCGTGTTTCCTCTGCGTGTTCTAGCAATGAATACATACCAGCAATTATACGCACCTCCACGCAGCAATACACACCTCCATGCAGCAATACGCACCTCCACTTAGTAATACACACCTCCACGTAGCAATTCACACCTCCACACAGCAATACGCACCTCCACGCAGTAGTGTTGCTTCTCCGGTCAGCGTGCTGGTATTACCTCCACGCAGACTTTAATATGTTGGCACTTTAGCCATTAGATGCACCTGCAGCCATTAATCCCACTGCCACATAGTTTCAACAAAAACAAAAAAACTTTCTGCGCTTTGGCATGCGAAGGTCCACCAACAATCATTTGCAGACACACAAGTCACATAAGCACCACGACATACACACTTCAACGCAGTTCAAAAGTTCAACAGTTCACCAGTTCTGCAATGCAGTTCAATAGTTCAACGCACAGTTTTGCAAACACATACCAACTCGGCCAGCACACAAACAGTCTATGCCAGACCTGGGCCCGCCACTCCTCCGCTGTGCAGCTCTGATACCAATTGCTATACTAACAATGCGTAGGGAAAAACAAAGACAGACACAACATTAAAATCATACACAAATGACACAGTAAGTTAACGTGGTTCACCCAACCAATTTGGGCCATGTCCACCAAACATAGGCATCGACGATCTTATTATTAATCAAGAGATTACAAAATAATCATTTTCCTCACAAACTCTCACCATCCAATATCTGTACGGGCATGTATTTTATAGCCAAGAGAATCTAACTGATTCATAAATCCTCTCAGAACAAACATAGGATACATTAACTCTTTCCCAACTAACTGGAGCTAATCTAGCAACAAATTCCTATTGTTGTCACACATTAGAGATTTTTGCATAATTTATGAAACAGAAAATCTCAATAGAAAAAATATGGTTATAAATACGAGTTTGTATTATTTTTATTTGATATGCATATTATTAATTTTTCTCTTAAGAAATTGTATAGAATTTTATTATTAAAACAACATTGTAATATAACAAATTGAATTTCATCTATTTATTATTTTTATTAATATTTTTAATTGAGTTCACATTGTGTTTTATTACTATTATTTTATTTTGATCTAATGCTTTAGTATGAGATCTAGTCTATTGCTTCACTATATAACACCCCAACCCCATAAAAATAAAAATGAAAAAAGATATGTTACTTTGAAAAATGATCAAAATGAACATTTCCACCATGAACATTTTCATAAAAAAAGAAAAAGAAAAAAAAAAAAAGACATTAAACACAAATCATGACAAATTCATATAAGACAAAAATTACATGGTTCTAATATATTTAGGTGCCAATATAGGGTATGTCCACATAGAAATGGATACAACCTTTATTATATTATTCACAAGCTCTTTGGATTTTTTTATAATATTTTCCTCCCTTTTGCATATCCTCACAATAGCGCAAAGACATTTTACAATGTATTCATCACGCCTTTAAATAGGCTACCTAACATGAGCATAACATGAAAAAAACCATGGGTAATGAAATCCTCCATCCCTTAAACCACCAATGCTAAATTAACTCTATGGATGAGTCTAAGTTTAACATAATCACATTAACAATCACCTCCTTTCAAAATTGACTTGGGGAGATTAACTTGGTATGAATATCTTTGTTGAAGTCCATATAAAAAGATACGATCAATGGGAATACATGGGTAACCAACCATTGTATCAACCAGTTTTTTAAACACTTTTTCTTGTATATGGTTCATCAACTATCTCACATCCTAAGATCTCACATTCCCCATTCAAGATAGTATAAAGTACTAGTCACATTCTCCCTTCAAACTAGCATAGAGTATCAGTCACATTCCACCGTCAAGCTAGCATATGAGTACAAGTCACCCTTGTATCTATTCAAGTGGTTCATTCCACAAAATGAGACAACATGTACGAATATGCTACACGTATCCCTTAATAACAGGTCTTATAATGACCTTAGGGAATACTTTGCACATATGGCTTGGAATTAAAACTTGGACAAAGCACTGTAGGGTTTTCATGCATTATTGTAGCTCTCCTGACATGATGACTACTTCAACATGCCTTAACACCATTAAATCCATCTATTTTCATATGTCAATGCTGCTACCTAAACATTCTCTCATTACATACTCATTATTTTGAGCACCTTTATATTGTGGCTCCACTACACTCTTCTCACGTTGTTTCGACCTTCAAAGCTCATTTGCACTCCCCAGATCCACCCAGTTTTTCATTGGCACCTAATTTTCACTGACATGATCTATGTGGTCTGTCATTATTACATGGCTATTCAGCATCATTGTTAGCTAAACAAAATGTGGTACCCATATACTTTACTGGCTTAGGGTTCCACATCCCCCATGTAGATTACAATATTAGCTAGTAAATATTTCCAAATATTTTGATCTATGCATTTCTTTGCATATTTGGGTATCCAAATAGTAGATCTACCTTTACCACTTATGAAAACTCATTATCCATAATCTAGAAAGTTCCCAAGCCATTGTCTAGACTTACCTGCTCTCAAACAAGTTTTTGATAAGAAAAATATAATATGCAGAAAAACAAACACAAATCATGACAAATTTACATAATATAAAAGTTAGGTGGTTCACCCAAGGGAGAAATGGTTAGGTATTTTATTACATCATTCACAAACTCATTGGCATTTTTACAGTATTGTCCTTCATTTTGTCATGACCTCATAGTGGTCTAAAGGAATCTTATAATGGATTCATCATGACTTTACATAGGCTACATAACATAAAAATGCCATGGATTACTGATACGTCAAGCCCATACAATAAATTGACTCTGTGACTGAAATAAGTTTACTCTAATTACCTTAACATGTTTATTAGGAAAGAGTGTATGACACCACCGATTTTTTGGAAAATAATAAAAATATATGATTATTACCACAAAATTATGTTTGGTCTAATTTCAATAGCAGTATAAGGAAAAAAAACTACAATAAACCATTTGTTGCAATGAACAACACACCTTCTTAGTATGCCTTCCATCTTTTTTCATGTTAACTTGTATCAAATGTGAAATAATTTTATTTCCTCACATATAATGGCTTGACATAGCCCTTTAAGCAACGTGCCAAACACCAGATTATAGTGCCAAATCTCACATGTAGGGACAAAATCGTGGCCATGAACTTAGATGTGATGGCCTTATAGAATGAGCAATAGTAGAGTTTGCTTGCTACCCAAAATGAAACAAGAGTGAGATATTGGTACTCAATGTTCCCTTCATGTAATTTAGGGGACTCAGGCACCCTTCTCTCAAACCCCCCCCAAGCCCTCTCGAGGGTCAGCCATCAAGTCTCCCGTGCATATTCCCCATCCGCACTCCACCCTTGATTCATTTCATAACATTACTATCATTCCATCCAAATCTTCATCCACTGTTAAGGTCAAATATGCCTCTTTGGACATTACTTCTTCTCTGTCATCTTGACTTGTCTTGCAAAAGGACATAGCGGCATTAAAAGGTAAAGCCCCGATGCCTACGGTCTCCCCACCCTGCTCGCCAGTGGCATCTCCTACCAATTCCATTGGTAGTGATCTGAACTTGTTATTGCGAAGGGAATCTCTCCATCTTCAGCCTCTTACCATTCATAAGCCGAATAGGTCTATCTCCCCTATCATCAGTCCCTCATTAGCTAGGAACATCACTGTCAGATGTAAACAGAATAGAGCTAGTTGACATTTTCAGGGTAGCAATGATATATCTAAAATGAATTTTTTGGAACCGACTCTTGTTGACATTCCCATATTTGATATGACAAGGACCGGGCCTCTTAGAGCAAGTTTGCCCAATGATAGGACCTCATGATCAAAATCCTCTCTATGAGCATAAGGGGTCTCAGGGCGTCCCTAAAGTTCTTGGCCCTAAAAAATTTGTTTCTTTCATCTGCTTCAAAAATAATCTTACTACAAGAGACTATGCACGACCGCCCGACGACTATTGCATATTTCAGACGCATGTTTCCGTTGTGGCATATTGCGGCCACGAAAGCATCTGGTATGTCTAGAGGATTGGCTGTTCTATGGGACCCGTATTGGATTTCTGCAAGGGCATTTCGATGTCTTGAAGGAATTCTGATTCTAGCAAAAATCCGGGGCATGGCTTCTCTAACAACATGGTTTCTTAGTTGGAAAGAATATCTTGGATGCGGTTGCCATCACTCAAGAATGTCTTCGTTCCATTCACTCCAAGAATATTGACATGACCATTTTCAAAATCGACCTAAAAAAGCATATGACTGTCTTGACTAGGGCTTTTTGGGAAGCCTCCTTATCAAAATAGGGCTCAACAGTCAATGCACCAACTGGATTATGGCCTGCGTGGAGAATGTCAATTATGCTGTACTTGTAAATGGTATTCCATCTACTTTTTTCTTTGTTGGTAGGGGGCTCCGACAAGGATGCTCCCTCTCGCCCCTGCTTTTCATTCTGGTTATGGATTCTCTCAGCCTTCATATTAAAAGTGCTATTAGTGAAGGCCACTTCTGTCCTCTCACTATCAATAGGGGCTGTAATTTCTCTCATAATTTATTCGTTGATGATATTCTTATATTTGCCATGCTATGTAGACAGACCTGGATTTATTTGCACATGATACTATTTTATTTTCAAAGTGCCACAGATCTGCATATTAATGAAGGAAAATCATCATTTTACCATGGAGAGATTAATATGTCAGATATGGATTTGCTCACTCAACTCTTCAATATACAAGCCAAATCTATCTATGGGGGTATGAAATATTTGGGCTTTTACTTGAAGCCAATTGGTTACACTTCATCTGATTGGTCTTGGATTCGCAACAAATTTTATAAAAGGATTGCAGGATGGGAGTGTAAATGTCTCTCTTTAGCTGGTAGAATGATTCTATCACAATCGGTTCTTGCCCAACTTTTAGTATACTGGGCGCACCTATTTTACATTCCTGCCAATATCATTCAAAAATTAAATAAAATGATGGCTTTCTTCATATGGGGGGGATGTAAGGAAAAAAGAAAATATCACTTGGCAAAGATCTTCTATCTTACCCTCCCAAACAAGATGGGAGGTTGGGGTATAATGAATCTTCGAACTTTTGATATGGCCCTCCTATGCAAATCTTTATGGAATGTTGTTTTTGGCGACAGTTTATGGAGTAAGGCAGTCAATTTAAAATACACGGGGAATCAGGACTTTTCCTTCTGGTACAGGCTCAATTCTTTTGGACCTGCTCGGGGATCTGCTATATGGAGGAGTTTTCTTAAGATCCAGGGATCCTTTTTCAAAAATCTCATGTGGAAATTTCAGTAGGGCAACAACATTCTTATTGGTATTGATCCATTTATTGGTGGAGATGCAGTTTCACATTTTCCTCATCATCTTCTATAGGTCCTTCATTAAAAAGGCATCATTTTTTGGGCTCAGGTTATTAATTATTGGTGGTGTGTTATTCCCATATGAAATTCCACTATTGATTTGGGACTGCATGGTCTTGCCCCATCCTAATGGAATGGGATGATCTGAAAAATGAAGCTCTGCGGATTTTTCAAATCTGAAATAGATGACAGTTTAGTTTGGCGGGGGAGAAATGGTATGAATATGGAAATTGTTAAATATATATATCTCGTGATCACTGAGGAGCATTCTTATGGGGCCAACATTTTTCCCTACGCTTACTGGAAAGCTGGGTGCCCTAACAAAATTATCTTATTCGGATGGCTTGTATTTCATAACAAAAATATCACTTGGGCCAACCTACAAAAGAGGAATTGGCACGGCCCTACCATTTGCTCCATTTTATTGGCTGGAACAAAAGATAACTCACACATATTTCTCCATTGTTCTATCACACAGGCCCTATGGAAGAGACTGGCCACACATTTTGGTTTCTCGTCCTTCTCCCTTTCTTCTATAAAGGAAGCCTTAGTCTGGTGGAGTAAGCAGAAAGGGATATGGAGGCCTATCCCTCTTATAGTTTTCTGGTACATATGGAAATGGAGGAACCAGGTCATTTTCCAAAATTATAGACAGGACTTTATGGTCATTTTTGACCGAATATCTCATTATAGCTCTCGCTCTATCCCTACATTTTTCAGTAGAGGATTGGTTTTTCTAAAGTGTCTTCCAATCCTCTATTATTTTTTCCGAGGGCATTCTTTGATGGTGCTGCTCAAGAAGGTAATTGTGGCTGTGAGTGTACATTCGACTTATGGAGGACATGCACTACAAAATTTATTGGAGTGGGGGTGCTGGTACTAACAATAAAGCTGAAGCAATGGCACTCTATGGCCTTCTAAAGTTTTATACCTTCCTGGATATTGGCGGCCTAAAAATCTATGGAGACTCAAGAATTGTTATAGATCATGTGATTGGAAAACATTCCATTAAAAATGCCAACCTTTCCGGATGGCTGCAAAGAATCTCATCGCTTTGGACTTCTACAAAAGAGTTCTCCATTGCTCATATAAATCGCTCCCAGAATTCAATTGCGGATGACTTATCAAAGAAGGGCCTATCCTCTCAATGTGGTATATGGTTCATGTGCATCTCGATGGGATCAGTCTCGCATCATGTTCTGTCTTTCTCAATGCCTGGTATTTAGTCTCATCAGCCTGGTATGTATCGAGACCCTATTTTTATTTATCGTCTGCTACAAGCACAAGTACCTTTTGCTCTATTTTCTCTGAATATTATGATTTCATTAAGAACCTAATGTATATGTATCTCGGTATAAGTTTTTTTCTCATGCTCCTGAGAATGGCGAAACATATATTTTTCCCATGTTCATATATTTTGTGTATCAAATTTCTGTTGCTGATTATATTAATACATACAACTTTTTTTCGTACTGCCAAAAAAAACAAACTAACTAATATTAATAATATATAAACAATGTTAATAATATATTAGTTTTTGAAATCTATCTTAAATGATTTTTTGCTATCAATTTAATGAACTTATAACTCTATAAATTTAGTATATCAAATTTGTAATTCTACAATGTGGCATATAAAAAATGGAAAAAAAAAAATAATAATACTACTCAACATTGGTTAGGATTTATAATAATTTCTCATTTTAACCACAAAATTGTTAAAATCCTGGTGTAAATTTTATATATATATATATATATATATATATATAATCACAAAATTTTAGGCTCCCGGTAAAGCGTGTTCCAATAATATATATATAATTCATTATTTTCAATCACTAATGCGCACAATCTCCTGAGTCTGCTAAATTGGCAAATTACTTCACAAACTAAACTAAATTAATTGAGCTTGGACATCATGTGAGTTTTGGGGTTTATTTGAGCTTGGACGTCATAGGTCAATCAACAACATCCAGTGAATAGGAAAAGCAGTGACGGTGCTTTTAACATTGTTTGTTGAAAGTGTAATATTTCGTGAATAAGAAAAAATACATTAGGTGGATAAAATGAATGAAAGACAAACTAACAGCATATAATGGAAGGAGCTTACACAATAAGTTCAAATGAAAGGACATGGTGCGTTCAATAATAATGTTATTTGGAGGGCATTCTAAATATATTATCTTTATTTATAAGTATTCATAATTATTAAAAATTAGATAATAAATAATTGAAAATTAAATAATAAATATAAAATATATCTTTTAAATTTCGAATTTATATTCATCTTTACAATACTAATTTATATTATATAATTTTTTTTTTTTTTTTAAATATATATGAAATTTATTTATTTTGATATTGTTTATGGAGTCTAGAGATTGATGACCATTATTCTCACAAAAACAATCTTAGTTATATCTATTTAAAGGGATCAATTTGTTAAGAAATTTACTCAAGAACACAAATTAATTACAGAGAATTATTGAGAGAAACAAATATAAAAATAACCAGCAATAACCATAAACACATGAACACACATGTTTATCTGGGAAAACCCCAAATATGGGGAAAAATCCGATCATAATGAAATTTCATTATCCTTGGCCAAAACCCTGGCCAATCCGGCCAAGTGAGCCTTCACTGCTCACCTCCAGGCCCTTGCATTACAATGAAGTCTTTCCAGCCTTTTATAGGGTCCATTACATATAATACCATGGGCAGAATACCATGGGTGCACAATACCATGTGCCCCAAAACCATCACTGTTTAACCTCCTTTGACTCGATCCCAAGTCAAGTTTACTTAACAATTCCCCTTTAAACTTGACTTGGGGTTCCTTGACTAACTCCAGGGAAACCTAACCTGTTAAGTGAGACAATCCAGCTCACTCTAGCTCTTACCCCCTCAAAGTTTTTACACGGGGTATTGTTAACCTGACATCGCCCCTATCACCTAGGTCTAACCCAGACTTTACCGGTGATTATCGAGGGGTACACATGCCTTACCAGGTCTTACAGTAGTATGCCAATTTACATGCAAGAATTTTGACTTCATTAATTTTTTGGTCTTACAGTAGTATGCCCATTTACATGCAATAATTTTGACTTCATTAATTTTTTTTTGTTTTTTTTGTTGCTGCTATTCTGACCGATCTTCTCTCAATTGCGGGCATCCTTGTTTTGTTTCTTTGGTGCCTTCTTGCCAAGTTTAACTGCCTTTAAATTATGAGATGAATCCTTGAAACCCTCGCCTGAGGTGACTTCACCAAGAGGCCTTGATCTGGATCTGGAGCGTGACAACATGCGATGCTTCTTGTTTGGTTAATCTATATCCATAGCATCATCATTCTCTTCCACGCCCTTGTTTTGTTGATCTATATCCATAGCATCATCATTCTCTTCCCGGCCACTTGAACTTTCTCGTTTACGAACTCTTCGAGACACAAATCTGCTCCGAGCTCTCTCTATTGCTACTAAAGGATCCAACCCTAGGTTAGAAAGATATCTACCCATCCTTTATCTTGAACCCATTGAACCTTGCGAGCGTCGTATCGACCCTCATGTTCATTTCGCACTTCCAGATTTTGTAACTGTCCGAGAGCACGATTCGGCCCACGAAGCTCTCAGTCTCCATGTAAAAATCCTTCATCTGCCTCATGCAACCAACGATTCAGGGCATCCTGCGGCACCACTTAGCCCATATGATTACACTCAGGCACTTTAAGCAGGTCGCTCGGCTTTCTCCAACACGAGTTCCCTCAATGCGAGTTGGTCACCCACGTTGCATGCTCGCTGCTCGTTTCAATCTTTTTGTCCACGTTTATGGCGTTCTTTAACATAGACAAAGGGATAATAAAAATATACATGCCCAACAACAAAGCTAACAACCATGGCGTATGTTCTGTTTGGAGATGCGATTTGAATTCTCCCTTCGCCTTTCATCTGCCCAACCTGAATAGTTTCCTACTCCCAACAGGTCGAAGTGCACTTCTCACTGCTTGAGAGATCCTCAGCTTCCAACACTTCTGACACAACAAATAAACAAATATCTTACCACGCAGTGCTTCAACAATGCAACACAACTTCAGTGCACAATCTGCAGAATGTGTGGCCTCATGGGATGAAGGCCGCTCCCTTCTACCTCACTATGCTCACAATTGTTCAAAGCTCCATCTCTATCCTCATTGTGGCTAGGGATCAACTCATAATTGTTGTCATAGAACCCACCGCAAGAACCCAGATAGGCATTGTTCTCGCGGTTGAAGTTCCTCCCCATGGCCACGTCCAAACTCCTACGATTCTTTATTGCCAAATCCATGACCACCACCTCATCCCCTGCCCCCCTCATTTGGAGAAACCCTAGATTCCTTAATAGCCTGGGCCGGGGGAAGGGGTTTCGATGGTAGTCTTCCACTCGCTGACACTGATGGCTGTTGTTTCTTGGTAGCCACTGCCGCCAGCTTGACCTTTGCAGCAGCGAGGGTGTCCAACAATGCCGACGGGTCACCACATAACTTTTACATGAGCTCCTGCATTGCAGTCACCATGATTACACCACTGAAATTTCGCATGGGCTCTTTCACATTACCAAAGAGATCCATGTTTTGCACTAGATCTGACGATATTTGCTTTCTTCACTTGCAGATTTTACTAGATCTATATTGATTCAGTACCTTTCGAATCCATATCCAATGCATTAGTGCAACAAATCATATCCCCTTCATTCACCAGGCCGATACAAACCCTTGGCAATAAAATACATTATTCTCAAGCTAACTTGGCTCTGATACCAATTGTTAAGAAATTTACCCAAGAACACAAATTAATTACGAAGAATAACTTAGAGAAACAAATATAAAAATAACCAGCAATAACCATAAACACATTTCATTATCCTTGGCAAAAACCCTGGCCAATCCGGCCAATTGAGCCTTCACTGCTCACCTCCAGGCCCTTGCATCACAATGAAGTCCTTCCAGCCTTTTATAGGCTCCATTACATATAATACCACGGGCAGAATACCATGGCTGCACAATACCATGTGCCCCAAAACCATCACTATTTAACCTCCTTTGACTCTATCCCAAGTCGAGTTTACTTAACACAATCTTGTCAACTCATTTTAGAGCTTAACTCTGACGGTGTCGAAGAGAATTGATCATGTGACCTCTCACAATGAAGTGCTTATGACGGGTATTTGACCAACAAGCTAACCCTCAAGGCTACTTACATAAAATATGATATTAAAAGATATGAATTATTTTTATGTTAATTCATATAGTAAAATGAATTTATAATTTATACTTACTATTTATATTTTATATCTTTTGTATTTTAATAGTTATATAGAAACATTTGTTTTCTAATCATATATATATATATAGTATATTATATATATGAAAAAAAAATTCTGCATGTTATATATGTATATATATTTTCAGTTTTAAACCTTTATATGGTTATTAACTTTTAAACATAAAGTGTGAAAAATCATGGCTACAAATATGAGTCTTCATTATTTCAATTTATTTTAATTTGATATGCATATTATTATTTTTTCTCCTAATAAATTATATATGATTTTATTATTAAAACGAAATTGTAACATAACAAGTTGAATTTCTCCTATTTATTATTTTTATTACTTTTTGAACTGAGCCACACTGTATTTTATTACTATTATTTTATTTTATTTTGATCTCATACTTCACCAAAATATCTCATCAGATCTCATCTATTGCTTCACTATATAACATCCACCATAAAAATAAAAATGAAAAAAGATATGTTACTTTTAAAAATTATACAAATGAACCTTCCCTACCATGACCATTCTGTAATAAAAAAAAATCATTAAACACAAATCATGAAAAATTCATATAAGACAAAATTTACATGGTTCTCCTAATATATTTAGGTGCCAATATATGATATGTCCACATAGAAATGGATACAACCTTTATTATATTATTCACAAGCTCTTTGGAATTTTTATAGCATTTTTCTCCTTTTTTCCATGTCCTCAGAATGACTCAAAGACATCTTACAATGTATTCATCATGCCTTTAAATAGTCTACATAAAATGAGAAAAATCATGGGTAACAAAAACCTCTATCCCTTAAACAACCAATGCTAAATTAACTCTATGGATGAGTCTAAGTTTATCGTAATTACACTAACAATCACCTCCTTAAAAATTGACTTGGGGAGATTAATTTGGTCTGAATATGTTTGTTGAAGTCCATATAAAAAGATATGATCCATGGGAATACATGGGTAATGAGCCATTGTATCGTCTTGGTATTTTTTTACACTTTTTCTTATACATGGTTCATCAACTATCTCATATTCTAAGCTCTTGCATTCCCCATTCTAGATAGTATAAAGTACTAGTCACATTCTCCCCTCAAACTAGCATAGAGTACCAGTCACATTCCACCCTCAAGCTAGCATATGAGTACAAGTCACCCTTGTATCTATTCAAGTGATTCGTTCGACAACATGAGATAACATGTGAAAATGCACTACATGTGTCCCTCAATAATAGGTCTTATAACGAGCTTAGGGAATACTTTACACATATGTCTTGCATTTCAAACTTGGACAAAACAGTGTAGGGTCTTCATACACTATTGTAGCTCTCTGTGACATGATGACTACTTCAACATGCCTTAACACAATTAAATCCATCTATTTTCATAAGTCCATGTTGATACCTAAACATTCTCTCATTATATACTCATGCTTTTGAGCACCTTTCTATTGTGGCTCCACTACACTATTCTCACATTGTTTCGACCTTCAAAGCTCATTTGCACTCACCAGATCCACCCAATTTTTCGTTAGCACCTAATTTGCACTGGCGTGATCAATGTGGTCTCTCATTATTACATGGCTATTCAACATCATTGTTGGCCAAAAAAAATGTGGTGCCCATATACTTTACTAGCTTAAGGTTCCACATCCTCCATGTAGATTACAATATTAGCTAGTATATTTCCATCTATGCATTTCTTTGCATATTTGGGTATCCAAATAGTAGATCTACCTTTATCACTTATGACAACTCATTATCCATAATCTAGTAAGTTCCCAAGGCATTGTCTAGACTTGCCTACTCTCAAATGAGTTGTTGATAAGAAAAATATAATATATAGAAAAATAAACACAAATAATGAAAAATTTACAAAATATAAAAGTTAGGTGGTTTACCTAACATATTTATCTAGTTCACCCAAGGGAGAAATGGTTAGCTATTTTATTATATCATTGACAAACTCTTTGGAATCTTTATAGTATCTTCCTTCTTTTTGTCATTACCTCATAGTGGTCTAAAGGAATCTTACAATGGATTCATCATGCCTTTACGTAGGCTACATAAGATAAAAATTTCATGGGTTACCTATACCTCAAGCCCAT
This sequence comes from Pinus taeda, assembly GCA_000404065.3. Classification (NCBI taxonomy): domain Eukaryota; kingdom Viridiplantae; phylum Streptophyta; class Pinopsida; order Pinales; family Pinaceae; genus Pinus; species Pinus taeda. The sequence continues at coordinate 52,446 of APFE030181427.1, forward strand.
ACAATAAATTGACTCTATGACTAAGATAAGTTTACTCTAATTACCTTAACATATTTATTAGGAAAGAGTGTATGACACTACTGATTTGTTGGAAAATAATGAAAATATATCATTATTACCAAAAAACTGTGTTTGGTCTAATTTGAATAGTAGCATAGGGAGAAAAAATACAATGAACCATTTGTTACAACAAACCTCCTTCTTAGTATGCCTTTCATCTTCTTTCATTGCTAACTTGTATCAAGTGTGAAATAGTTTTCTTGCCTAACATATATAATCGCTTGACATAGCCCTTTAAGCAAGATGCCAAGCACTAGATTATAGTTCCAACTCTCACATGCAAGAACAAAATTGGGGCTATGAACTTAGATGTGATGGCCTTACACAATGAGCTATAGTAGAGTTTGCTTTCTACCCAAAATAAAACAAGAGTGGGATCTTGCTACTCAATGTTCCCTTAATGTACTTCTTTTCACATATGTCAAATTGATCTCTACTCAACTTTGATTTGATTACCTAACACAAGGAGAAACCAAGGCATAAACATATGTTTGATATTCAAATGACCTCCCATGGAAAAAAAATATGCCATTATCGTAAAATGGCAATGGAATGGGCTGTGAAATTCAATAACCTTTAAACTCATGGTCACATAATTTATCACTTATCTTAGAGAAGTGTCTATCCCAATCTCCTAGTAATTTTTTTATAAATAAAATAAATAAATAATAAAATAATTTTGACCATTATATTACCCTTTAATATACTGTTTACTCTGGCATCTTGTCAACTAAATAAAATATGTGAAAAATAAAATATGAAAATAAAGATAACAATTTGATACATTAATACAATAAATTTTCTAACTCATTTAGTAAATAAATAAAAAATAATATTAACTTAATAATAATATAATTCCCTTTCTAAATAGCAAAATATTAATGTTCAAGAAATTAACGTCATTCACCATCATTAAGAAAGTAAACATCTGTTATTAATTTAGACATAATCATCCTGATGGTCATTTGAAAAGCAAGACATAATCATCCTAATTAGACGGACAAATAGAATCTCTTTTCAATTCAGTGCGCACAATATGACTTTGCAATCTGCATTATAAACTTGTAGATGTAAATATATTAGGAGACCTTTTTGTGAATAGACTCTCACAAGTACCTTTTGAACCTAGCAGAGTCGTAAAGGAGGAAAGACTGGAGCGAAGAAATTTGAACAATTTTCAATCATTTCCAATGGAAACTGATCGATCGGTTGGTGGTTGGTGATCAGAGTTATGATATGTCGTCCTCTGTCCTCCAACATGAGAGCAGTCCTATTCAAGGTAGGTGGTTAATGATGAGAGTTTTGGCTTTCCATCTTGCGTCCTCCAACCTGACTGGTGGTATGTAATCAAATAGTAACATGGAATCATTATATTTGATGATAAAAATTTGATTTTAACAATGGTATATTATTATATTGTAATTTGAACTATACAAATCAGCGTTTCAACAAATTTTCACTCTATAATACTAAATAATTTGAACATATAAATCAAACCTACCTTATTATCATTTCAAGAACCATCCATGCAGCCACACCATCCATGTCTATTCAACCATGACCTATGGCAAATTCATGCAGTGCACATAATCTTAAAAACTTTGCAGTGGGATGGTTATTGTTTGTTCACCTATGTGTCCGCCATGGAGATGGTGAAACGATTTGATTTGTTGGAGAATGCAGACCATAAAAGAAAGAGAGTGGCATTCATCTCCGTGAATATATCTCCCCCACCCTAATGCTTCCAAATCCTCGCCCTGATGCTTCGACGTTGAAATTTGAAGCTCTCATTCGTACAAAACCCTAATGGATTCCATTGTTAGGACGACACCATTACTTTTTGACCTTTTTGTCAAACTCTTTTGGCTCCTCCAAGGGCGAAAAATTTGTCCCCTCTGTATCTAAAATTTATGAGCTGGTAAATACCCCTCACAGCCCGTGGGACGAACCATGGAGATGACTCTCAAATCAGGAACACGTTCCGTCTCTGGGCGTCTCTGGGCGTCTGTTTTACGATAAATAGCGTATGTTCATCGAGGGTTATGTTACCATTTGAGTTGTTTTTAGTGTAATTTTTTGGATTTTCTCTTTGGATTTTAGAGAAGCTAAAAAGATTCCAAAAGATTACACTAAAAACAACTCAATTCAAAAATACCTTACGCAAAAATTATGATTTAGATTAAATATTTTTTATATAAATAATAATTTTGACCATAGAAACTTTCTATTTCATAAACACAAATTTTCTTACTAGTAATTCAAAATTTAAACATGGTTTAAGGAATAAACAATTAAAAATGAGGGGACACAATATTATCTCATAATAGAGTTATGAAAACTCATTTAAGGCATTTTATGAAACGACTTATGAAAACTCATTTAATACATTTTAAGAAATAACATTGCTAGATTCATAGTTTATAATATTTTTATAGGTAGATATTTATGAATTAATTATTTAAGACTATACCACATGTTTACAGTTTTTCACTTAACAAATTCATACCGAGTAAAACTATTTCTTATAAATGGATTGCAGAAGGATATGTATCAAAAACAATGATGGATTAATTAAAAATTACAATTTCACCACAATTTTTATAATTGGGTCTTTATTTTAACTAACCAAATATTGTTTAAATTATATTATTATTTATTATATATATATATATATATATATATATATATAGCTAATAATTTCATTTTATTTTGTAAAGAAAATAATTGGATCCATATTAATAAAAATCTTATGTGTTTAAGAAAATAAATAATATATTCAAGTTTTTTTTTATTACAAAATTAAATTTTAATTTTCCAAAAAAATTACATATTTTATTATAAAATAAATTATATTTCTAAATAATTTTGTTTATATGTGTTAATTTTTCCATCTAATTAGAATATGAATTTATTAGAATTGGAATCATCTCAAACTTTTAAGAAATTGGTGAGGGAGGAACCACTTGGCATCAATTTAATTTAACTTGAGAATAAAAAGGAATTACACATCTTATTGTAAAATGAATTATTTTGCTAAATAAAATTTTCTTATATAGTAATTTTCCCATCTAATTAGAATATGAACTTATTAGAATTGGAATAATCTCAAATTCTTAGGAAATTGGTGGGTTGGAGCCACATGGACAAATATAAGTTTTTTAATTTATCAAAAGTCAATGTAACCTAACAAACTCTATTGTTGATAAGCATTCAGATGAAGCATATGCTGGGGATATTCCCTTGAGAATCAATCTAGGTCGTTAAATAAAAATAAGAAAAATTCAACAGATCCTAATCCACCTTAATTTGAAATAAGAAGCCCTAGGCAATTATGGTTATTATCTGTTGACTTTTTATTTTATTTTTTTAATGAAGCTCCTAGATTGATTCTGAAGGGAATATTCTTAATCTTAATGCATATCAACGGTTGTAGTATTAAAAAATTAAATTCATGCCAGTGGCCGACCACCAATTTCTTAGGGATTTGAGATCTAAGTTCCTCCATGATAAGTTCCTCATTATTATTTATAACATTCATTTATATATAAGGAAATATTATTTAGCAAAATGATCCATTACTCTTAATGAATTTAAAAAATTATATTAGTGTCACTTGGCTCCCCACCCACCATTTTCCTAGGGATCTGAGATTATTCCAATTCTAATAAGTTCCTCTATGATAAGTTCATTATTATTATTTATAAAATTCATTTATAATTCCTTTTTTTCTTAAGTTAAAATTGATCCATAACCTTTTTATATATGGTTAATCAGGTAAATGTGTGCATTAGTAAGACATTCTCCGTGTTGCAATAGTCTTTTTGGTTATATTTATGAAGCCTTAGGCTATATTGACCACATTCAAAAAGTTATATTTATGAAGCCTTCAACTATCTCAACCACAATAATATTTTTAATGTGGTTGTACTAGTCATAACATAATTTTTATGATATATACACTAAATCTACTAAAACGTAAATATGTAAATTAATGTTGATGATATATAAACAATGTTAATCTCAATATTTCTTAATTTTTGGAAACCATTTTAATTGCTTTTTTCTATTAATATGATATATCACATTTAGAAAAGAAAGAAAAAAAAAAACTTAAAGAATTATTTGTTTATATCAAAAAAAATATTTGAAAAAAAAATATTTCTATTTTATATAATTAAAAAAATCACATAATATTGTTTGTTTGGGGTAGCTCAATTGGTAATGGTCGTGGAAATGAAGTCTCACTTAACCGGAAGTCTTGGGTTCAAATGTTGTGCTATCCCCTATTGTCTGGGGTTCAAATGTTGTGCTATCCCCATCAAGGTGAGAAGCAGGACATGATGAAGATGTAGTCCTACCAAACTTACAAAAAAAAATCACATCATATTATTTTTATATTTATAAAAAATTGCAATAATATTGTAACTAAAACTAACTAAAGATATGCTATAAATTTATAATAACTTGTTATCTTAACCACAAATATTATAATCCTTACATCTTAAAAATGATAAGAACCAATAATTATAATCTTATTTGAAAAAAATCTATTGATAATGT
>APFE030181427.1:82740-102591 GCA_000404065.3 Pinus taeda
GTGTTAGGGCCACAAACATAAGTGAACAACTAGTATGTAACAACCCAGGTTAAAAGTTTGTATAATAAAGTTAATAAAGGAAAAAATAAGACCAAGGTCACAAGACACATATTCCAAGCGGAATGTTGGACAAAACATCCTAGTGGGTGTTTATTTTGGTTTATTATAGCTAAGGAAATTGGCAAAGGCTTTGGAAAGGAAAAGAGACATTAATTGGTATTTTATTTATGAAAATAAAGAAAATTAGGAGAAAAGGGAGATGAAAGGTCATAGATTTACATGAGATGGAAATTGAAGGAAAAATGGAGGAAAATGAAGAAAATAGAGACCTCAACAATAAAAATGCTTCTGAGGACCAAATCACAACTTTTTGTTATTTTGAATTTGGAATTACTTTTAGAGAGAGAAAATCACGAAGAAGAGAAAGCAAGCAAGGAAGTAAAGGAAAAGTTGGATCAAGAATATTTAGTAGGAAAAGTTGCAGGTAACAGGTTGCAGGTGTGATTTCCTAGCTAGTTTTTGAATTTATGGTACATGCATCTGCATATTTGGTTCTCTTGCTATCGTTGGCATGGGATTTTCCAGGTGTGACAATGGTTTCAACTTTCCCTCGTCATTTCCAGATAGCCATGGTGTGATGGGGTTATTTCATTCGATTGAGATTTGGATTTCCATATGGTTTTGGAATGAGGTGAGGCGATCTCAAGAAAATTCCCATAAGGCCTAGGAATATCTTGATCGGTTTTGGTGAGATTCTGGTAAAGCATGAGGGTGGATACAAGAAAAATCCTCAAGGTATTGGTGAAGAAATTCTTAGGCATCCAAGCTTGTGTTGGGCCTAATAATCCCTTGGCCAGTTTTGGTTGGATTGTAGTAAACCCTGATGGTGGAGGTGGTTTAATATTCGGGAAGCCTTGGTTGGTTATGTATTGGTTTTCTTATCTGATCTCTTGATCGATTTTGGTGGGAACACAAGAGCATGAGGATGGAGGTGGTTTAATCTTCGGGAATCCTTGATTGTTTTTGCCTTGAGTCCCACGTTCATGCTTTTAATATGGAATAGGGGTGATTGGTTGAATGAAATATTTGGTTCAACCCAATCTATGGTTGGGCGGTACATGGAAATCCCTGACTTGGTTGGCTTATGCATATGTTAATAAGAAATTTTTCCTATTGTATTTCATGAGTAATTGTACTTTTTATTATGTGGCTTTAATAGATGTTCTATCATGGTTATTATTCTAGTTATATGTTGGTTATAAGCATGGTTTCATAACAGGCACTAGTTATGGATCTTGACATTTTTTTATTAGTTAATGAATGGTTATTGAATGCATAAGATAGAAATGAATCATCTCACTGGGGTTGAAGGTTAAAGGTCTTCAGGTGGCTCTACAATCTGAACTAAGGTTTGAGTTAGGGTTTGGCTGTTGGTAACCATGGCGGGACGCGGACGAGGGAGTTCTACTCCCTCCTACAGTTAAGTAGCTGCGAACAGAAGTAAGGGAGATGGTCAGCATTGCTTCAAGAAACCAACGGAGGTGAAAACTGAGGATATTAACATAGGAAATATCAGACCTCATGGACAAGAAGAGAATCACGAGGAAGATAGCAGGGAGAAGAGGATAGGGGATAGCAGTCAGAAAGCTACACTTATGAGTGCAACAGGGGCCTGTAAACCCAAGTCGACCATTATTCCTCGGGTAGCTTTAAGTGACCCAGTGATACAGGTGCACAGAGATCCCATAGTGGAACATGGAGTTATATGCAAATTCATGGGGATTTGGCCAACGGAGAAGGCTTTGCACACATGGATGAGGAACCACTGGAAACCAATGGGAGAAATAAACCTTCACCTTAGGTCCAAGGGCTTCTTTACAGTGGTGTTCACAAGCTTAGAGGATAAATACATAGTGTTCGAGGGAGGACCCTATTTTACGTTGCTGCAGGCCTTTACATGCAACCATGGGTGATGAATTTTGTCCCATAATGAGAAATGTTCACTTCGGTACTGGTATGGATAAGACTTTACTCCCTTCCTTTATATTATTGGCTTTCAGAGTCTCTAAAGGCTATCGGAAAAAAGCTAGGGCATTTTATAAAGATATCAGATGTGACTCTAAGAGGCAAATACACTTCCTTCAGCCAGATTTGTGTGGAAATGAACTTATCTGGGGCACTTCCGGACGAGATCATTTTAGAAGTGTATGACGAAGAATGGATGCAATTGAGTGACTATGAACATGTCCCATTTAGGTGTCATAAGTGCCATGAACACGGGCACCTATAAAGAGACTGCCCATTAAACAAACTGGAGATCAATACGAAAACCACCACTGGCAAAGCTCCCGAGGGTTTCACTAAGGTGGGGGTAAAGGGAAAGGAGGAAAGTGGTACCAAAATAAAATCAACAAGGATGGGAAACCGAGCCACAATAATTTCAAGATCTTAGAAGAAGAAGTCAGAAACAACGGGGAAAACTAGGAATCAGAGACTAATCCCACTGAGAAGGAAAGGGATGTTAGCATGGAGGATATACCAAAGAAAAACCAACAAAAGGATGATATACCGAGCATTATGGAGCTCAGTAGGGACCATGAGATGACCCCAAGTGAGGCAAGAATGAAGGACCATGAACTGCAGGAGATTCTAGAGAGGGAGAATTTAGATCTAGAAAAGTTTATGGAGCAGAGAATTACCAAAGGGCTTGACTCCCTGCCAAAAGACGAGTTTGACAGGGTTCAACAACTCCTCCTCTGGAGATCCCAATAAAAAGGTTCCGGAATCAAAATAAACCATGACAGCTAGGAGAATAGAGGGAGGAAAAGACAGAATGAAGGGAGAATAAAGGGAGGAAAACACCGGGGCACTCTTCCAAGAACTTAGGTAGGAAAAGAGGAAGGAAAAGACAAAATGAGCTGCTGACCGAATGTGGGAAACTCATGATTAACTCAAGTAAGATGAAATATCTTAGTAGTTACTCCTTTACAAACCTTTCTTAATGAAGCTTACAAACTAGAACATTAGGGATCTAGGAAGTAAAAGGAAACAATTAAATCTTAGCAGTATAATAAAAGAAGAAAAACCAGATATGGTTTTTATTTAGGAAACAAAATGTTCGATGGACAAGATCAGAGAAATACATAGCAAAAGGTTAATCAAGTATGAGTATCTAGAGGTTAAGGCAGATAACTCAACGAGGGGGATTCTTATGCTTTAGGATCCCCGAAAACTTGGAATCTTGGATGCTAAAGCGTCTAGGAACTATCTATCATTGGTGATTCAACCTTTAGGTGATAAAGAGATCTACATGATTACAAATGTCTATGGTCCTCAAAAACTAGAAGACAAAATCAAGCTTCTCACCTCCCTTGAGGTGCTGAGAGAGAGATATCTTGATATGCCCTGGATTCTGGCAGGGAATTTCAACATGATCAAATCTGTTACAGAGAAAAAAGGTGGCACCAGAATACTAGATAGAGACTCCATTGCCTTCCAAAAATTCTTAAATAACATGGGACTAGTGGATATTGAAACAATAAATGGCACTTTCACCTGGAACAATAAGAGGGGAGGGGCTTCTCAAGTTGCCTCTAAACTAGATAGATTCATAATCTCAGATAACCTCGTTCTCATAGGCCTTGACATGTCAGCTTTAATCCTTGCCTTTGGAGGCTCAGACCACCAGCCTGTCCAACTTGAAGCAACTTTTATGAGTACACCAAGGAACATACCTTTTAGGTTTGAAAATGTTTGGCTCTCTCACCCTGGCTTCACCAATAATATTGACAAATGGTGGATGGAAGATATGCCCATTCAAGGCACTAAAATGTTCATGCTGCAACAAAGACTTAAACATATCAAATCCAAACTTAAAGATCGGAACAAAAAAGAGTTTGGTAATATTTTTAAAGCCAAAAGAGAAGTTGAACAGAAACTCCAGGGGATTAATCAGATCATCATCACAAATGGTTTTACCGAGGAAAGGAAAACTCAAGTTGATTCTCTTCAAAAGGAATGGGAAGATAGGTGCATGCAAGAGGAGATTTTCTGGAGACAGAAATCGAGGGTGCAGTGGATCAGAGAAGTGGAAAGAAACACAAAGTTTTTTCATAAATCAACTTTGGATCACAAGTCACATAAAAGAATTTCAAAACTCAGAGATGTTCAAGGGAAAGAGCTTGCCTCCCACAAAGAAATGGAATCTGTCCTAGTTCAACACTTCCTTAGCATAACAGAGGAGCCTCTCCTCGACAGATCACGGTTCATTAAAAATTTCACAAAGTACATTCCCAAGCTTGTAACCAGGGAATAAAATCACAATCTTAATAGACCAGTGTCCGAAGATGAGGTTAGTGAAGTTATTAATGAGATGCAAAATGGGAAAGGTCCTGGCCCGAATGGTTTCAATGTGGACTTCTTCAAAGCATGCTAGAAAGCAGTCAAACAAGACATCCTTGATGTTGTGTAAGACTCAAGATCCAAAATGGTTTTGAAGGCTCTCAATACCTCTTTCATAGCTTTGATTCCAAAGCAGGAAAAAGCTATGACATCGGACAGATTCAAACCCATAGCTTTATGTAATGTGGTGTACAAAATTATTTCCAAAGCGATTGCTAACAGACTCAAGTGCCTTCTTCCAGCTCTTGTCTCAGAGGAGAAAACTGGTTATGTAGAAGGAAGACAGATTCTCCATAACATCATACAAGCTCACGAGGTGGTACACTCTCTTAAGAGAATTAAGCAAGCTGGTATGATCATATAGCTTGACCTAGCGAAAGATTATGATAAGCTAAGTTGGTCCTACATCAGGGAAATGCTAAGAGCTTATGGTTTTGACCACAACTGGATCAGATGGGTTATGGCCCTTGTATCCACAGCTAGTTTTTCAATCCTGCTTAATGGCTCGCCCTCCAGAACCTTTATGCCTTCTAGAGGTCTCAAACAAGGAGATCTGCTCTCCCCCTTCCTCTTTGTGCTCATGATGGAAGGGCTAGGCAGAGCGATCAAAATGGAAAATGCTGAAGGAAGAATCCAGGGACTAAAACTAACCATAGATGGTGATGCTTCAACTCATCAACAATTTGTGGAGACACTATGCTGCACGGTATTCCCATGGTCAAGGAAGCCAAAGCTTTCAAACAAATCTTGAACGACTTTTCTATGACCGTTGGTACAGAGGTAAGCATTGACAAATCAAAGGTTTTCTTTTTTAACAATTACATTGCTATTCAGAGGAACCTTGCCATAATTCTCAGGTTTCAAAGGGATTAGTTACCTTCTAAATACCTTGGAATGCCTCTTATGGACAAACCTGTGAGAAAGGGTGTGTGGGAGCTAGTAATTAACAAACTTCAGGACAAGATCAGGAAATGGACTTGTAGGTCTTTGAATTTGGTAGGGCATATTGTGCTTACAAAGGTTTTCCTACATACCATACCCATTTTAATGTTGTCAGCTCTTCCTGCTCCTAAAGGAGTTATGCAACATATCAAGAATATTCAAAGAGATTTTCTTTGGGGCAAAGGGGAAGAGAGAAAGAAGTGGGCTTTGGTATCTTGGGAAAAGCTCTGCAAACCTAAGGCCCATGGTTGTTTGGGGTTTCATGACCCTGAAACCCTCAGTAGAGTTTCTGGGGCAAAACTTTGGTGGAGGTGGCTTAAGGAATCGGCAACCCCTTGGGCCAAGATTTGGAAATAGAAATATGCAAATAATTGGTAGGAGTATTCTTGAACAACAGAAATATAGATATGAAAAATTAAAAATATTTAATTGTATCAATGTTACCTATGAGTAAAAAATTACTCTCCAAGTTGAAGCATTCAATTTGGCCTTCAAAAGAAGGCTCGGAGTACATCTATGTGAAGCAAGCCAAAACTTCCTTGCTTTACTACACCTTCACTAAAATGCATGCTCGGGCTTCATTTATTGGCCACTCTGATTGATTAAACTTTTAGATTGTTTATTTAATGATTTTACACACCTTTACATTGTTATATCCTTACTTTTAGCTTAAATATTTATACTTCAAATTTCATACAACATTCTAAGTTTTGCTTCAACTCGCCTTACGTGAAAGTTGTGTATGACTGGGAAACATCTTATGTAGAATACTTTTCCGACATGATGCAAGGTTATATCCAGTGGTTAGGAATTGTCTAATCATGTCCCATTTCTAATTTCATTACCAAAAGTGTAACTGGTTTGGCTTGGGAGTGCATATTTGTTCCGACTATGATCATTGGTAGATATGATCAATTGTTATTTTGAGAAATTTGGATTTCAGTGTATAATATTTCCTTTATGAAAATGACTATGCTATTTTGTATAAAATGGTTTTATATTTAGGCTGGATTTTTGATTAACAAGTAGTCAATTAAATCAACTCTTGGTGTGCATTTATTTGAGGCACACAAATCTTCACTTTAACCATATGAAATTGATCCAATTTGGCGTATTCTTGCACAAGATAAATTTCTATGTGAAAAATCACTGTTAATTATGAGTAAAAAATATTCTCCAATCTAAATTGGTCAATTTGGCCTCATAATGAAGGTTGGAAATGCATTTTTGTGAAGCAGGCCAAAATTGCATTGCTTCACTAAAATGCACATCAAGGATTCATTTATTGAAAAATATGATTGATTCAAATTGTAGGCTGTTTACTTAATTATTTTACACACTTTTGAATTATTACATGTTTACTTTGATCCTTAAATAATTCTTCCTTAGATTTCATACAACAATCCAATTTGTGTATAGGTTTTTCTTCAGCTTGTTGTTGGGAAGAACAATTGTCCTTTTAATTCAAATCAATATTTCCAACTCTTCACATCAATTTTCAATCCAAGTAGGTTTTATTATTGCAAGGATATTACACAAAATACACGCAAGGGCAAATGATGACTAGTGCTAATGAATGTCAAAATCAATTTTGGTATTCACACTCTTAGCAACTCAACACTCTGGATGTTACTCTCAAACCCTGTTCATACTCAATAAATAAACACACAATGCAAAATAAAACCACTCTGTCATGCTATCATTCTTATTCTTAAAAGAGGAGCACTCCTAGAAACCATTCTCTCAACAAATGTTGAAACACATATTTAGATGAAATGAACACAACATCAAACTATAATAGGAATTAAATAAATCTCACACTAACAAAGGGACTAGGCCAAGACCTATGTTGTTACAAAATAGGGAGGTTAGATTTATATAATCATTAAAGCATGAAAAAGACTAATAATAACAAAAACAACAATCACACATGAGTTATAACTAAGAGGAAATAAATTAAACAACTACATTACCTTCTTAATGAGTAATCCCTGATAAGAAGGAGGGCACTCCCTTCCTAGCAGGGGCTAGTAAACTACACAACAAAAATAATATAGTCCATAGAAAGAGATGGCACCACGAATGATTGAGATTGAATTAATGAAACATACACGATTGGAATTTTGGTGCTCCCCCTCTATCACTATCTATATGTTTTTATATGTCTATCTTGCATGAAAAGATAGTACACCTCTTTACAATTTTAGATTGCAATGATAAGATCATCATGAGAATATCTCAATTCTCAAGTGATCTAATTTGAGAATACACATTAAGAATTTGATAACAATTTCCAATATTAGGATAAATTTGTAAAAACTTTTCCAAATTACAATAATTTTCAATAGAAAATCCTAATTGTTTTAAATGCACTATCTAGAAACTTCTCCTTTCATAGTCAAACTATCTTTTTATTAGATGGTTTCCAAATTGGTCTTCATAACTAATTGAAGGAGGTCAGTGTATCCAAAATAGATATTCATGTGAAATGCTCATTGAGTCCCTGACCTATCCTTAGCAAGGTAAAAGTGGAAAGTGTAATAATGTAATAACATCTCAATAGACCACAAACCCTGTAACAAACTAGTTGTGAGGTTTATGAGAAAAATAACCTAAAAATGTAGTTCTCATGCCAAATTACAAGTAGAATTGGAACATAAGGATGGCATATAAAAAGATACATACCTAGGTTGACAATGGTTGTTAGAATGGCAGAGTATGGTCTCGAGAATAAAAAAAGGTAAAGAAAAGGTAGGAAAATGAGTACCAAAAGATGCCAATTTCACGTCCCAAAATATCCCCCCAACTTAAGTATCTTCATGTCCATAACTGCATGATTTCACATCCCAACATCTCCATCTCGCTCTACTTTAACTGTTGGTTCTTGTGTAATAGCAACATCTTCAGGAGGTTCTTGTGGAAAAATGGTTTGGAATTCTTCATATTTCTCTTCAACTTGAATTCCAACAAAAATAGTGGTTAGACTATCATAATCTGCTTCCTCGAGAACTTCCTTACATCCATCACATAACCTAACTGACATTAATTCTGCCACTTCTGCTAGGGTTTCTAATCCATTTTGTTTTCTAGACTCAAGTTGTCCTTCAACGATGGTAAGTTGTTTCCTTAAATTCTCATTTTCCTCCTTCAACTTATTAATTTGTTAAATAAGGAGGTTAGTTTTAGAATTACTTGTTAAAGGGACATCTTCTTGTTCCTTTTTGAGCTCCTCCTCTTCCTGTTGTTCCTCAAGTTCCTTTTATTTAGGTGGAGCAACATGAACTTTACGTGTCAGAGTATGTTCTTTTACAAATTCTTCTTATTTATGTTCATTCTGATGTCCCCCAAATTCCTTTGGTTATGCTATATCAGTGCATTCCTCAAATATTGGGGTAGTTAATGGTGTAACAATTACCCACACACTCTTATTGGGATTCTTTCTAGCCAATGGCTTCTTCAATTCCATATTTTTCACCATAGTTTGTACGGGAGTAGATTTTTCAGATGCTTTCTTAGATTCCTTAGGCATTTTTGTTTCAAGAACTCCTGCTTCAGCAGAGACTGTTCTAGGTGCCCTTGTTTCAATAGTGTCTACCTTAGGCCCTTCATCCTCAATAGGGCATCCATGATAACTATCCTTAGATTTTCCATTGGATATATCCACAGGTTATTTAATGCATTCTCTTTTTCCTTCAACACATGTACCAACATATGCTCTTATGGAACACCATCTCTTAGGGTTTCTCTGACAGGGTCTACGAGGTGTAACTACTCTTCTTTGTCTAGGAAGTGTAGTTGCTCTACCTTTTCTAGGAGGTGTAATTGCTCTATCTTCTAGTGTTGTTTCAACACTTACCTCTTATTCTTTATTTTCTGGCTTCCTCACTTTCCTCTTTTTGACTGCAGGCTATACAGGAGTAAATTTTTAGATACTTCCTTAGATTCCTCAAGCATTTCTATTTCAAGAACCCTTGCTTCAGCTGACACTGTTCCAAGTGCCCATGTTTCAACAATCTCTTCCTTAAGCTCTTCTTCCTCAACAGGGCATCCATGATAACTATCAGCAAATTTTCCACTAGATATATCCACAGGTTCTTTAGTGCATGCTCTTTTTCTTTTAGCAGATGTACCAACATACATTCTTATGGAACTTAGTCTCTTACTATTTCTGTGATGGGATCTAAGAGGTGTAACCTGTCTTCTTTTTCTAGGAAGTGTTGCTCCTCTACTTTGTCTAGGAGGTTTCATTACTGTATATTTTGGTTTTGTTTTAACACTCACCTCTTGTTCTTCACTTTCACTTTCCTCTATTTTAGTGGCTAGTGCATGTGACTCTACCAATAAACCAGTCCATGTGCTTCCCTGCTGTTGTAGTGAATGGGTTATGATTAACTTGATAAGTGCATGGTTGGCTAAGCAACTCTTTGGATGCTTTTCTATATGTGTCGCCTCTGCCATATGTTGTAAAAAAATTAGCAAATAATAGGGAAAATTTATCAGTTGTACATTACGAAGATGTTTTAATAACTAAAAATGATAATTGAATATCATCCCAAAACATCCCTCACAAGTAATGAACTTCTGAATAAATAGATCCATACCATCCCAAGGGTGAGGAAGGGATGTTATATCAATACCTTGCCCCTTGCACCTTACTTCCTTTGCTTGCTGTAAAAATGTTGCCCTAACTGTTGCAACAACTATTTTCGTAGAAAACCAACAAGCCCCTATCCGAGGTAAACTTGCCATCCTGATAATTATGTCCTTTGTAACAAAAATTTTGAATCCTCTAACCTTTGAATGATGCTCCATAGAGCCTGTGTGAATTACATAGAAATTTGTTCGTTGAAACCTTGCAACTTCTCAAAGTGGACTAACCACCCTGCATTCCTGAATATTTCTAGGCTTTTGGATGGTGTAGTGGCGCATCAATGAAGTCTAGTTCATGACGGACTATTGCTCCTCCAATGGTTGTTTTAGAGACTGTTACTACTCAGAACAACTCAGAGATTGTTACAGGGTGGAACTTGGTCAATACAAATCCCTGGGTAGAGACTATCAGTTGAATGAAATTGGAAATGGGTAGGGAATAATTAAGGTTACCCTTTTAATGAATTCAGGCTTTCAATCATAAATGACAACTACTAGGAATGATTTCCAAGTAGTCATATTGATTTTCACGAGTAGTGGGTAATTATTGATTTACGATAAATGTATAGTGCTTCCACCAAATGGTAATTATTGTATTTGGCTACAGTGATAGTGTATCATATGATACATACTGTACACTCCTCCCCCAACTTAATTACAAAAGTCATTCTTGGCATGTTAACAGAAAAATTCAAATCCAATGCCATAACAAGGAGAAAAATATGATGTTACAAAGAAAGCTAAAAAGGAAGCTACAAAGGAAGCTAAAAATGAAGCTAAAATGGATGCAAAAAACAATGCCATATCCAACAGAAAAATGGGATGTTAAACAAGAAACTATACATGAAGCTACATTAGGAGCTAAAGAAGAGGATAAATTGGATGCTTTAATCATCGCTAAATAATGTTGACTTTAGTGCCAATTTTTTGTGATTTGCAAGAAAACACCAAAATTAGCACCATGCAGATAAATAGAGTTGTTTTTTTCAAAAAGGTGGAGAAAAAAATACACTTAAACAATCAATGGAAGACAAAAAAAGGAGCTATAGAGGAAGTTAATTATAGGGATTTGTTGTAGTGAATGAACGATTATATTCAACCCTAATGTTCATCAAGGATTATGTTGCATTGTGGCATTAATAGTATTAACCATGTTTAGCATTAAAATGTTGACTTCAATATTATGTCACATGATGACGTTACACAATCCCTTGCTTAATTTAAAAATAGTCCACAAATTATGCATATTTAGACTAAACATTTTTATTTTGGATAATTGTTTTGACAATACAAACTTTTTATATAATAAACAATATTTTTCTTACCAAGGTAAATAACTTTTAATCCAAAATTTAAGCATGGTTGAAAAAATAAACAATTAAACCATATATTGATTGAATATTGATAATGAGAGACAATTTTATATTAGAAAGAGATATGACCATTCATTTAAGACATTTTAAGAAATAACATTGTTAAACTCATAGTTTATAATATTTTTATGCTTAGGTACTTATGAATTAAATATTAAAAGTATATAATATATTAAAATATATATATATTAAGTTTTCTATTTAAAAAATTTAAACAATGAATGAAATTTAAGTAATTGACTATGAATTATGATTTAGGAATATAATATATTTAGAATTTCTAACAAACAAATTTACACTACAAAACTATTTCTCATAAATGAATTATAGTAGATATTTAGGTGTAAATCATTTCAACACAAAAAATATAACTTATAAATTAAAAACTCAATTTCAAAAACAAAAATTTAATTAATCTTAAGCAAACTAACTAATATAAATATTAATTAAAAAAATTGATATACATAATATAAATAATTTTATATATTAAACAATAAATAACAAATCAAGAAGCGTTATTATTGAATAAAAATAAAATTGGATGAAATTTTTATGAATTGGATCCTTCAAAATCCTTTATACATAAGAGTTAACATGAATTTAAGTGTTTTTCTTAAATTATGATCATCAAAT
Source organism: Pinus taeda (assembly GCA_000404065.3). Lineage (NCBI taxonomy): Eukaryota > Viridiplantae > Streptophyta > Pinopsida > Pinales > Pinaceae > Pinus > Pinus taeda. The sequence goes on from APFE030181427.1 coordinate 94,740, forward strand.
TGATATAACCATAATCCATAATAAATCTATTAAAACATAAATGTATAAACTAATGTTGAATTTAAGTGTTTTTCTTAAATTATAATCATAAAATTATCATAACCATAATCCATAATAAATCTATTAAAACATAAATGTATAAACTAATGTTGATGATATATAAACAAGGTTGATAATATATTAGTTTTTGAAATCTATCCTAAATAATTTTTTGAACTTGTAACTCTATAAATTTAGTATATCAAATTTGTAATTCTATAAATTTGGTATATCATATTTATAATTATTTCTCATCTTAACCACAAAATTGTTAAAATCCTGGCGTGTTCCAATAATTATTTTCTCCCCCAATCAGATATAATTTATTATTTTCAATCACTAGTGCGGACAATCTCGTGAGTCTACTTAATTGGCAAATTAGTTCACAAAGTAGATTAATTTACTTAATTGGCAAATTACTTCACAAACTAAACTAAATTAATTGAGCTTGGACATCATGTGAGTTTTGGGGTTTATTTGAGCTTGGACGTCATCGGTCAATCAACAATATCCAATGAATAGGAAAAGCAGTGACGGTCCTTTTAACATTGTTCGTTGGAAGTGTAATATTTCGTGGACAAGAAAAAATACGTTAGGTGGATATGCTTTTTTAGGTGGATAAAATGAAAGACAGACAAACTAACAGCATATATTTTATATCTTTTGTATTTTAATAGTTTATGTAGGAATATATATATATATGTGGCATTTTTTTGACATGTTATATATGTATATATTATTTCCAATTTTAAGTTTTTATATGGTTATTAATTTTTAAATATAAAGTTTGAAAAATCATGGTTACAAATATGAGTCTTCATTATTTCAATTTATTTTAATTTGTTATGTATATTATTATTTTTTCTCCTAATAAAAATTGTATATAATTTATTATTAAAATAAATTGTAATATAACAAGTTGAATTTCTCGTATTTATTATTTGTATTACTTTTTGAATTGAGCCAACATTGTGTTTTATTACTATTATTTTATTTTATTTTGATCTCATGCTTCACCAAAAGATCTCATCTATTGCTTCACTATATAACACCCCCCATAAAAATGAAAATGAAAAAAGATATGTTACTTTGTAAAATTATAAAAATGAACCTTTCCTACCATGACCATTTTGTAATAAAAAAATCATTAAACACAAATAATGACAAATTTATATTAGACAAAATTTACATGGTTCTCCTAATATATTTAGGTGCCAATATAGGATATGTCCACATAGAAATGGATACAACCTTTATTATATTATTCACAAGCTCTTTGGAATTTTTATAGTATTTTTCTCCTTTTTGCCATGTCCTCATAATGACTCAAAGACATCTTACAATGTATTCATCATGCCTTTAAATAGTCTACATAACATGAGAAAAATAATGGGTAACGAAAACCTCTATCCCTTAAACCACCAATGCTAAATTAACTCTATGGGTGAGTCTAAGTTTACCGTAATTACACTAATAATCACCTCCTTAAAAATTGACTTGGGGAGATTAATTTGGTCTGAATATGTTTGTTGAAGTCCATATAAAAAGATATGATCCATGGGAATAAATGGGTAATGAGCCATTGTGTTGGCTTGTTTTTTTTTACACTTTTTCTTATACATGGTTCATCAACTATCTCACATCCTAAGCTCTCACATTTCCCATTCTAGATAGTATAAAGTACTAGTCACATTCTCCCCTCAAACTAGCATAGAGTACGAGTCACATTCCACCCTCAAGCTAGCATATGAGTACAAGTCACCCTTGTATCTATTCAAGTGATTCGTTCCACAACATGAGATAACATGTGAAAATGCGCTACATGTGTCCCTCAATAACAAGTCTTATAACGAGCTTGGGGAATACTTTACACATATGGCTTGCATTTAAAACTTGGACAAAAAAATTTAGGGTCTTCATACGCTATTGTAGCTCTTCGTGACATGATGACTACTTCAACATGCCTTAACACAATTAAATCCATCTATTTTCGTACGTACATGCTGATACCTAAACTTTCTCTCATTATATACTCATACTTTTGAGCACCTTTCTATTGTGGCTCCACTACACTATTCTCACATTGTTTCGACCTTCAAAGCTCATTTGCACTCACCAGATCCACCCAGTTTTTCCGTTAGCACCTAATTTGCATTGGTGTGATCAATGTGGTCTCTCATTATTACATGGCTATTCAACATCATTGTTGGCCAAACAAAATGTGGTGCCCATATACTTTACTGGCTTAAGGTTCCACATCCTCCATGTAGATTACAATATTAGCTAGTAAATCTTTCCGTCTATGCATTTCTTTGCATATTTGGGTATCCAAATAGTACATCTACCTTTACCACTTATGACAACTCATTATCCATAATCTAGTAAGTTCCCAAGACATTGTCTACACTTTCCCGCTCTCAAACGAGTTGTTGATAAGAAAAATACAATATGTAGAAAAATAAACACAAATCATGACAAATTTACAAAATATAAAAGCTAGGTGGTCCACCTAACATATTTATCTGGTTCACCCAAGGGAGAAATGGTTAGCTATTTTATTATATCATTGACAAACCCTTTGGAATCTTTATAGTACTGTCCTTCTTTTTGTCATGACCTTATAGTGGTCTAAAGGAATCTTACAATGGATTCATCATGCCTTTACATAGGCTACATAAGATAAAAATTTCATGGGTTACGGTACCTCAAGCCCATACAATAAATTCACTCTATGACTAAGATAAGCTTACTCTAATTACCTTAACATATTTATTAGGAAAGAGTGTATGACACTACTGCTTTGTTGGAAAATAATGAAAATATATCATTATTACCAAAAAGCTATGTTTGGTCTAATTTGAATAGTAGCATAGGGAGAAAAAATATAATGAACCATTTGTTACAAAAAACCTCCTTCTTAGTATGCCTTTCACCTTCTTTCATTGCTAACTTGTGTCAAGTGTGAAATAGTTTTATTGCCTCACATATATAATGGCTTGACATAGCCCTTTAAGCAAGGTGTGTTATAGACATATTTGGGCACTGCAACCCCAATTATATATGTCTAAAAACCAAAGGATCCTGAGTCCCTAAAAGTGTTGTTTCACACCCTAAAGGAACAAGGTCAGCTGATTACATCATCTCTCAGAAGTTCTCCATGGAAACTGCTCAGAACTGGTCAAAACTGGACCATACATACTGCTAAGTGCTAAGGGTGCGATGCATCTCACCTACCACATGCAAAAGGTGTGATGCATACTGAAAAGCCCTTTTGTAGGGTGCGATTGGCGAGAGTAGACAAATGGTAGAGACAGTTTGCAAGGTGGATGATCATAGAATCTTCCAGAAACTTCTCCTATGACACTTGCCTCTCTGAATTCCCCCAGGGATGAGTAAGAGATCATGAATCTCCAAGTGGAACCAAGAACTATCAGAGAGAGGACACTAATCAAAATCCTAGAAGCTGACTCACCCCCCTACAAACATCTATATATGGATCCCTCATTCCAGAGATCCAGAGGTTGGAATTTTGTATCTTGTAAGGAAGTGTTGTTGGTTTCCTGGTGGAAAATCATAGTGTTGGGTGATCTAAGCTTTTCATGAGGTGAAGAAGGGCTTTCATGCTGGGAGGATGACACTGGGTCAGATCAATGAGTTGTAATCCTCTCTTCTACTCTTGCTATCAATAAAGATATTCGAGTTTTCCTCCACATTCTTGTATGTTTGATGATATATGCATTTGTGTGGTCAATATATATCTGGTCCTATATTGTTTATGATTGTAGATCCTAGTACTTTGAAGGTATTATGCTGCTTTGACTTTATAGGTACTCTTTGAAGCGGGTAAGCAAGGAAGGAGCGATAAAGATCTGTTAGAGGGGAGAAGGAATAAGCAAGGAACCAAGTGAAAGATCAAGGTTGGTATTCTTTGCTCCTCTCCTATATACTTCTCATAAAGGAAAACAAAAGTAACTTTAGTTTGTGTGTTTCTAAGATAGCTACCTGTCTTAGTGGGACTAGTAGCTTTGAATAGACACTAGATTTCCCGATAACAAAATGGTGACTCCGTTGGGGAGCGAATAACTTGTTTGCTTGTCTATATTTGTTTGTTTTATAAACTACAGACGAAGCCTTAAGTTAAGCCATCTAGCCTTCGAACTGCATTTGCTATGCAAGTGCAAAGTAGATCAATGCTGCTTCAATCCATCTCCAGGTTTTGTTTATAAACTGAACAATTGATTTGAAAACATCCTAATTTTCCTGGTGGTGGCTCAAGTAACCTCATTAGATCAGCCCCTGTGATTTGCATTTACTGACTATCATTAGCTCGGCCTAAATCCCTGAACTAAGCTGCAAACTGTGACCAAAAACCAAGTTGAAGTCTCGTCCCTAGACCATCGCACCTTCTCCTCTTGGAAATCTGGATGCATTGCACCTCCCGTATGTAGTACGTGAGATGCATCCCTGTTTCCCTGTATTACAAGCGCGATGATCTGATAAGACTGTTTCTGCCTCCAGATTTTGGTTTTTGTTCACTCTCTTCAGCTTTATTCAGGAGTTTTGCTGTCTGTGATCAGTATACCATTGTGGAAACTCCCTTCCTTTGCATTATTCAGCCTCCATTGTACAAAGAATTGTAAATGTTTTTATGTATTTTTTTCCATTTACAGTTCTCCTTTAGAAAGAAGTAGCTTAGTTGAACTGTCGTCTTTTGATTTGGAAGTGTTGCAAGTGTCGTTTTCAGTCAAAGAAAAGAATTCTATTATTCTTGATGGTTGATTACACTGTTACTCTTGTATTTGATTTGAATTAATAGTTTTTCAATTGTCGAAAGTAGTTTTCAATTCAAAATCACAAAGTGTCATCATTGTCTTCCTTTCATCTTTTGAAGAGAAAACTGTTAGTACTGTCGCTTTGAAAAGATAATTCAAATTTGTACTTGGCATTCTTTCTGTCATTCACACATTATGAAAGCGAAAAACAAATACATGCATGTGCATTTGCATTTAGACTGCTTGTTGATTTTGATTTAGGACAGTGCATCTAGTGTGTGCTCTCTTCTCTATGTTGAAAGAATCTCGCTTCTCTTTCCTTAGTAGCTAGGATTTTCATTGAAAAAAGAAGAATAAAATATTGTTTATCATCTTAGATTGCATTTTAGGAATTTTATATTTACATCATGTGGTAAAACTTAAAGGCGAATTTCTTAAGAAAGATCAACTGTAAAGTAAATTCAATGAACATAAAAACGCTTTGGAACCTAACGCACAACATTTAGAAGTCTAGGCTAGAGACGTATTCCGACGTCATAAAGCCTGGTAAATATCGCTTTCATCATAAGTTGGGTGATTCCTCCTCTTTGAGACGACAAGTGTCAGTACGTACTTGTGCTCCCATGTAGCATCGAGTATATATTGGGAGACCACAATAGGCTATATCCTTTATCCTTAGGGATCTGTGTCTGCCGCCCTATCAATTGCAATGCACTGAACACAACATTCGGGAAGATTGACTGCCGTACCATAAAAAGTATTCTGCAGTTTTGCAATTGGTTTGGTAATCATGTTGAGAGTACACCGTCAACTAGTGAAAATGAAGTCTCTGGGCAGAAGGGAAAGTATAAATTTCCTTGTAGGCTATGTGAAGGCGATCATTCCATCCACCGTTGTCCCTTTCTGGATGAAGCTAAAAGAGTCTTGGATAACCGTCCTGCTTCACCACTACGACTTCCTCCTGATATAAGAAACTCTTGCCGAGTCCATTGCGAGTTGAAAATCTGACTGACACACCTTTGTGGTCAGTCGAAGCATCTATCATTGAAGATAAACCCTCTGAGTCCACAGTGGACCGAAGTCATCGGGTCGAGACGGCAGTTGACCAAGTCTTGTCTTCGAAAGGTCCATCTTCAGATGATACAGTCACCGAAGAGAATGAGAACGACATCGTTTAAATTCTGTTTGTAAACATAGACTTTGATGAACATGGGGGAAATCTACCCATTCCTTTACCGCAGGAAGGAAGTTCGTCAGAGTCGTATCCGGCCGTTTATTTGGTCCCACCTCCGAGAAACCTAGTCGTTTCCTTCAACTGGAATCTACTAAGCAGGCCTTATCTACCATCTAATGTACCATTCCGAATCATTGTACAAGCTTAAAGAATGGTCATGGTTGGTACTATCATAGATGAAGGGGCTTCTGTGAGTATCCTTTCCTCAACTGCTTGGAAGGCGATTGGTTCGCCATCGCTTCTGCCTGAGATGCGAAATCTGACAGGCTTTGACAAAATAACCAGTCGACCGTTAGGGATCCTTCCAAATTTTCCTATAACTTTGAGAGGGAAAATCGTTTATCTGAACGTAGTGGTAGTCCAAGGACCTCTAGATTAAAATCTAGTCCTTGGGTGTGACTACATTTATAGCATGGGAGCCATTTTCTTCTCACTCTTTCGAGTAATGTGTTTTCCGCATGAAGGCAGAGTGATCCAGCTCGTAGACGAGCTTTCATTCCCCAACTCACACATAGCTAATAGTCAAATTCCATCCCTAACTGGTCTTTTCACGCAAGGAATGTCTCATCAATCTCCAGCCTGTCCACTTGATGAGTGCGAGTAATTCGGTGATTGTGACTGAAACCCAGGGGGCATGCACCTTGGTCTGTTCGGCAAAAGAACCCCAAGTATAAGGTTGGTTTCCGTGTAGGAATATGACTAGTCTGACACACCCGTTCATTTAGGAAAATGGGATTAGAATGGAATAAGATACCTCCGTCAAAAGGTATGCCTTTCCTGACAGAGCAAATGATTTGTTTGCAAATTGAAGGGTAACCTGGAAACTCTACTTTGTACGTTAAAAGGTATGCCTTTCCTGATAGAGCAAATGCTTTGTTTGCAAATTGAAGGGTAACCTGGAAACTCTACTTTGTACGTTCAAAGGTATGCCTTTCTTGACAGAGCAAATGCTTTGTTTGCAAATTGAAGGGTAATCTAGAAACCCTACTTTGTACGTTAAAAGGTATGCCTTTCTTGATAGAGCAAGTGTTTTGTTTGCAAATTGAAGGGTAACCTGGAAACTCTACTTCATCATACCTAGGGGCATGCAAACCTTTTCGCATGGAAGTGAAAAGCGACCATTTATTTTCTTAGTTTGTAGATTCTCAACCGTTTAAACTCGTAGGATTGGTCATTCTTAGCTTACATAAAGAAAGGATTCGGAGCAAAGTTTCGAATGGTGCAAGCTCCCTAAAAATTGAACCTATCGATGAGACACCCTTATTATACAATTTGCACGAGCAGTTTTATGCAAAGTTCAAGCTTGTTAAAAATTAAACCTAAGCAATGAGCACATGTTCCACCAGAGTTTAAGATCATTAAAAAATGAACCAACCTCTTGTAAATAACCATTGCGAACGCATTATCATCAGCTTTTGAGCCTTGGTTGTGTTCTTACCATCACCTCCACTCTGTTTTAGTCGATCATACGCCTCCATTTGATTGTTTACCCTTTTGCGGAACAGCTGCGACGAGTGATTCTGTTAGCCATCCTCGTAATGCTACTATGATTGGAAAATTCCAAAGCTTACCTGGAACCTGTTGCTACCCGAAAATATCACTTGTTCCTCAAAAATGAGTCTCCTTTAAGCTCTTTTCATTGGACTCGTAAAATATGAAAAGATTGCCGAGAAATTGGCCTCTCCAGCTCGTTAAAGCTATCAAAAGTGCTATCCCTCCTCTAGATTTGAATCTTTTTGGACCTGAGGGATTATTACACAAAAAGATCGAGCACTTGTCTTGTTCGGCTCATTAAAACTATCGAAAA
>APFE030181431.1:0-34918 GCA_000404065.3 Pinus taeda
TCTTGAAACGGTTGTAACTTTATAATTGCAGATCTTCTAGTTTTGAAATTGTGACCTGTAGTAGTCCTCTGCATCCTCTTTCCAATGCCACCAATCTAATCAAAATTGCATTCTCCAAGAAAGAGTTATGCACAATCTCCCAAGATGACTTGATTATATACCTTTTTAGAAGAGTGAACTTGTATGAAGTGCCACATGTCACTGTTTTGACCTTTGGATCTGAAAATATATACAAGAAACTACAGCCTGTTCTCTTTCTGTAACTTCTTACGAAAATTCAATCTGATGCTCCGAGCAAAAGTTATGACAATTTTCCCTAGGTCACCTGTTTGGAATGTAATTCAGGAGTTTGCAAAAAGGCCAACTTCCTCAGACCTTATCTTCGCAAATATAGGCGAAAAGATCTGAAATTTAGACCTGAGGTTCATAACAATTTCAACCCAAATGGGTATTTTTTTAGCATCTGACATGTCATAGAAAAAAAGTTATAGCGCAAATGCCACGATGACCTGTTTGGAGTAGCGAAACCCTAGAATCCAAAGCTCTAATACCAAATGTTATGAAACCAGCTCACAAAAAGATAGAAAAGATAGATGAACACCTTACAATTTAGCCTATTCAAGGGGGAAACCTCCTTTACATTACAAAAATGAGCAATTCTTGGAGGATACAAATGACAAGACATCCTTTCTATATATAGGAGTCTAAGGGGTCATAATATAATCAGAGCTGACATAACAATAATAATGTAAGGGCATAATAATAACAATAGTGGGCTTCTATGGTGCACAATAGTAACAATATGTGGACTACATGGGTACAGAAATATAATAAGGGGGTTGTACTAATAACAATAAGGGGTTACACTAGTAGAATAGGGCCCTAACATCCACCTACGATTCCTATGGAATTAACCATTAAGCCTCCCAAAGGCATTATTCATAAATCTACTTTCAACCCTCATATGAGAAGAACTCAAAATTACAACGTAGTTGAGGACTTGGATCAATCTCCATTTTCCATGTCCACTCTCGAGGTGTTGCAAAATTGTCCCACCCAAAATAATGCTTTGCTTTCTGCTATCAAATGTATTGATGTTTGGATTCCAACCTAGTCATTTTCAATCATGAGAACTATTCACCTTGACTTCCAACCCAGTTAGCTTACATGATCCAAATTGTTGTTAGTGGTAACAACATCCATCATTCTATTATGGATGAGGGAGTTGCAATCTATATTACATCCTTATCTTATTGGAAGGTCACTGATTCTCCTCAATTGAGTCGGTCATCGGCCACCTTGAAGGCTTTTCATAAAAGAACATATAAACCTTCTGGAATTTTGAATTCGCTATGAGTAGAATTAGGAGCTAAATTTTTATCCATAGAAGTTGAAGTTATGGAAGGACCGCTAGACTATAATGTTCTATTGGGTTGCACGTGGTTTAATGCCATGGTTTTTGTCGTTTTATTATTTATGAATGACCAATTTTCCTCATAAAGGCGGTATAATAGTAATTGATCAACTCATCTTCTTTTCATCTAGTTCTCAAGTTACTGGAAGTGTCCCTCACGTAGGGGAAACTCTACACTGGTATCAGTATGTTGGGGTTGGACTACTTAAGGACTCCTCTCTCATGGGAACCTTTTTGCTTCCTCCTCCTTCGCTTCCTGACAACTCTCCTTTCATTTCCTATATCAATATGATATCTTCTTCTACTATTCCAACTGGCCCTTGGATAGTACCAAATGAGTCTAATATCAATTGTTTTGGTGACAGTATGCCTCTTAGCCGCATCGATCTTGATTACAAAACCATTTATTTGGCTTGTGTGGTTTGTTCCAATCTCTCCTCTTTAATCAATTCAGTTGATTGTTCATTGGATTATGGAACTTATCCGAATTTAAACAGGAGTGCAACAAATTACAGATATAACCATACATATAGAGATGCAGTAGAAATAAGACTTCATTTCATTACTGTAAAATATTGAAATATGATTACAAATAGAAATGGAAATAAACTAGCTTGGGCGATGGTAGCTTATCTCTGAGAAGAGATGTGGTGGATACATGCCTCTAAACTGCGTTACAATGAGGCTTGAAGGCCAATTTATGTTTGAGCAACAATGGAAAACCATAAACATCCAAAAACCTAACCCTAGAAGATGAAACGCCAAACTATGGTCCCCATTTGGGTAAGTTGGTACATCAACTTCCCAAGGTCGTAACTTTGGCATATGATCTCCGTTTGACGCACACAATATCTCGTTAGAAGGATCTATCCAAGAAATACAACTTTGGGAAGAGCATGTTAGGTCCCTATACTACTAGTGTGACCCCTTATTGTTATTAGTACAACCCCCTTATTATATTGTTGTACCCATGTAGTCCCCATATTGTTACTATTTTGCCCCATATAAGCCCACTAATGTTATTATTGTGCCCTTACATTATTATTGTTATGTCGACTCTGATTATATTATGACCCCTTAGACTCCTATATATAGAAAGGCGGTCTTGTCATTTGTATCATCTAAGAATTGTTCATTTGTGTAATGTAAAGGAGGTTGAACCCTTGAAGAGGCTTATTTCTAAGGCATTGATTTATCTTTTCTATCTTTTTTTGAACTGGTTTCATAACATTTGGAATTAGAGTTGTGGATTCTAGGGTTTCGCTGCCCCAAACAGGCCATTGTGGAATTTTCGCTATAACGTTTTTCTCTACGAAGGTTTAGAATCTACAAAAAGAACCCATTTGAGAATAAATCAGTCTGAACCGCGTATCCAAATTTCATATCTTTTTGCACTATAGTTTCAGGGATATGATCTGAGGAAATTAGGGTTTTTGCAATCTCCAGAATTTCCTCTAAAACAGGTCAGTGTGTAATGTTCGCTATAACTCTTTCGCTACAAAGTTTCAGAAGCTAAAACAAAAACCCATTTGATAAGGAATCGTTATAAACCTTGGTGTTGAATTTCAAATCCTTTCTAGCTAGCTATATTTTAGGAGATATAGTTGAGGAAATTAGGGTTTTGGCAAACCCCCGAATTACATACCAAACAGGTCACCTTGGGAAAATCATCATAACTTTCTCTCTGAGCATCAAACTGAAATTTCGTAAGAAGTTTTAGAAAGAGGACTTCATGTAGTTTTCTGTATATCAGTTTTAGGTACTAATATTGAAATAGTGAGACGTGGCATGTCGTACAAGTTTTCTCTACTAAACTAGTCTCTAATCATGTCACCATGGGAGATTTGGCATAACTCTTTCTTGGATAATCAAATTCTGATCAGACTTGCGGAGCTAGAAAGAGAACTTAGAGAGCTACCGCAAGAAGAAATTTCAAAACTTGGAGACTTGAAATTACGGAGTTACATTTGTTTCAAGATTGAGGTCCTAAAATCAATAAAGATCGAGATGAGGAAGTTTGATGGCAAGGATCCGTTAAATTGGATACTACAGATGGAGAAATATTTTGATCTACATGGTGTACCACTGTTACAAAAGGTATGTATTGCATCTTCATATTTAGAACAAGATTAATTTTTATGGTATAAAGGGCTTTGTTCTCGTAAACCACTTGTTACGTGGTCAATTTTCATGGAGGAAAATATAGCACATTATGAGGATAATAAGAGCAACACCTTCTTTAGAGCAACACCACCAAAATTGGAAGAAAAAAGAGAAAAAGGGATTTGCTACAAAGTGGAAAAAAAAATATGGCAATAAATACATCTACTCCTCACAATTATAAATATGGAAGTGTTGTTTCTCCTAGCCTTACACAACCTACAAGGGTTACACCACAACAATTGGAAGTAAAGAGAGAAAAAGGGCTTTGTTAAAATTGTGATAAAAAATACATTAAAGGTCATAAGTGTGTTGAGAAGAAATTATTTTACATTGATTGTGGAGAGGAGAAAGAAAATGATCAAGAAACGTCAAAAGAAGAGTATATACGCCAGGAACCAACCCCAGAGGAAGAAGAAATGAATCTGACCACATCTTGTAAAGCATTGGAAATAATTACTACTCCTTAAACTCTTAAGATAGAAGGACATGTCAAGAAGAAAAAGGTTCAAGAAGTGAAAGACCACATCAAGAAAGAAGAAATGAATCTAACCATATCTTGTAATACAATGGACGGAATTACCACTCCTCAAACTATCAAGATAGAAGGACATATCAAGAAGAAAAATGTGCAAGAAGTGAAAGATCACATGAGAATCAAGAAATGAATCCAACCCTATCTTGTAATGCACTGGAAGAAATTACCACTCCTCAAACTCTAAATATAGAATGACATATCAAGAAGAAAAATATTCAAGCAGTGAAATATCACATCGAGCATCAACAACAAGTTCTCCAACTTTTAAAGGATAACACCACTTTGGTGCAGAATCGAATGAAACAACAGGCAGATCAACATCACAATGAAAGAAGTTTTGATGTAGGTGATTGGGTATTTTTATGGTTACATACATACAAAAAAATGTCCCTCAAGAAAGATATTTATAAGAAGGAAATGTTGGCAATACTACACGCACTTAAGAAATGGTGACCTTACCTAATAGGAAGACAATTCAAGGTAAAAACGGATCATGATAGTATTAAATACTTTTTAGAACAAAGATTATCCTCTGAAGAGCAACAAAAATGGGTCACAAAGATGTTGGGTTATGACTTTGAAATCATCTACAAAAAAGGGAAGAAAAATGTTGTTGTAGATGCACTCTTAAGAAAAGATGCGGATGTGGAAGCATTGCTTCATACTATTTTTATTATCCAACTAGATTCGATAAACGAAGAAAGGGATGAATGGAAGAAGGAAGAATAAATGTGGCCACTCATTCAAAAATTGCAGAAGATCCCAATTCAAACAATATTGCCAGAACTTGACGAGGAAGGAAAAATCATATTGGAGCCTGGAGCAGTCACAGAAACAAGAAGCCGACAACTACGAAATCAATCAATTTCAAAGTATCTCATCAAGTGGAAGAACTTACCCGTTGAATATTCCACATGGGAGGACAAGAATTTTATACAAAATCATCGAGAACTACTCAAGCATTGAGGACAACATTTTTTGAAGGAGAGGGGCATGTTAGGTCCCTATACTACTAGTGTAACCCCTTATTATTATTAGTACAACCCCCTTATTATACCGTTGTACCCGTGTAGTCCCCATATTGTTATTAGTGTGCCCCATAGAAGCCCACTAATGTTATTATTTTGCCCTTGCATTATTATTGTTATGTCGGCTCTAATTATCTTATGACCCCTTAGACTCCTATATATAGAAAGGAGATCTTGTCGTTTGTATCATCTAAGAATTGTTCATTTGTATAATGTAAAGGAGGTTTCCCCCTCGAAGAGGCTTATTTCTAAGGAGTTGATTTATCGTTTCTTTCTTTTTGTGAGTTGGTTTCATAACAGAGCAACATCGGTCCATGGACTCGTGTTTCTCCCAGTTTTCCCAAAAAACGTCGTTTAGGGCCTCAAAAAGGCTCTGTAAGTTCAGGACCTGAAAAACTGCTAAAAATAGTAAATTGTGCTACAATTAAGGAAACTAAAAAGCTAAAAGAAACAATGGTGGGGGTCCAAGTGGACTTGGTGGGTGGCCACCAATATCCACTTGGATCATTCCTACCCCGTTAGGAAGTAATGGTCCCCATTGCATTGAGTTCCTCCATGAGATGAGGAAACTTCTGCTGAACTTGGTCCCTGGTGAGCCACTTCCCCTGGTGAAGGATTTGGCGTGCTTTGACAACTCGATACAGTTGGGTATTCTATTGGTGAGTGTGCTTGATCTGTGTGTCGATGACCCGATTAGTTGCAGCTTTTTCCATGCAATATGGATTTAACTCTGTGGGTGTGAGTTGTTCTGCAATGTCAAATGTGTATAGCAATGGTGGAAAGTATGGTCGAAGGTGGTCCACATTGAACACTAGGTGCAAGCCAAGGAATGGGGGAATGTTGGGCTCAAATGCATTGTCTTCCATAGCCTTGGTAATGGTGTAAGGACCATATCAGAGTGGTCTGAGTTTCTGATAGGCTCCGGTAAGGAGTTCCTTTTGCAAATGCAACCAGACATTGTCACCCACTTGAAACTTGTGTGGCACTCGATGTTGATCATGTCACTTCTTGTCCTTGGCATTTGATTTCTCCAAAATGTCATCGACCTACTGGTGAATATGTTGGATGTGCTCAATGAAGTTGTTTGCCTTATTTGTTTCGGATTGGACATGAGCCGAATCTACGTGAGTAGCTACAAATGGCATGGCCACATCAATGGGACATAATGGCTGGAATACCAAGTCCACCTGAAAAGGGTTGTGGCCAGTCGAGCTGTGGAGAGCCTGGTTTAAGCTATGTTGAACATAGGGGAGGCTCTCATCCCATGTGCGTGGATTCTTTGAGTTGTACATGCGTAGAATGTGTATGATCATCCTCTTGACAACCTCTGTCTCGCCATTAGTTTAAGGATGGAAGGTTTAGCGAGTTTGGTGTCCAGCATCGACCAGAGACTGGACCAAAATGTACTGAGGAACCTACTATCATGATCTGAGATGATAGACTATGGGATCCCGAAGTGTACCCACACTCATTCAAAGAAGAGTTTAGCAGTGGCTTCTGTTGTGATATTCTTCTTGTAGGCCACATAATGGGTATGGAGATGGATTCCCAAGGTCGACTAGGGGTAGGCAGTGCGGCATAGAGGTTTTGCTTCTTGATGGTCAGTTTGGCAATGGCACGAGTAGTGCATGATCTAATGCACTTCCCAACATCCTTTTGAAGATTCAGCCAATAGAAATACTTCTACAGTACTGCCATTATTTTCTCAACCCCGAAATGCCCAGCAGCCCGACTGTAGTGTGCTTCCCAAATCATCTTGGGCCGCTTGCTTAAAGGAACGCAAAGGTGACCCAAGTGGCATAAAAGTGCATCCTGGAGGTGAAAATCTAGAACACGTTGACCCTCCAAGAGTGTCTGGTATGTGTGGCTGAATTCTTGGTTGCTTTTACAGAGAAATGGCCAATTAGAAGTTTCGTACCCACAAGAGTTAAGCACGGTGGTTAACGCCATGATCGGTGGTTGACTGAGGTAATCTGAAACATTATTAGTGTTTCCCTTCTTATACTTGATATTCAATTGGAACTGTTGTAGGTATGTGGACCACTTATTATGGTGATCATTCTATAATTTCCCTTGGGTCTGTATGAATTACAGGGGTCGGTGATCTATGTGGATGACCGTTTCCTTCCCCAAAATGTAATGCTTCCATTGTCGACAGGCCTACACAATGGAATACATCTCTTTGTCATAAGGTGGATACTTCCAAACTATGTCTGAAAGTGTCTCAATATGATATGCCACTGGATGCCCGTGTTGAGTAAGGATTGTCCCAATAGCATAGTTAGAGGCATCTGTCTCGAGCTCAAATGGTTGTTGCAAGTTTGGTAATGTGAGCACTGGTGTCGAGCAAAGGCGATATTTCAACTCTTTGAATGCCTTCTATTGAGATTTCGACCAAAAGAATTTTGATTTCATTCCTCCCTTGGTGAATTGAGTCAACGGCCAAGTGATATGAGAAAAACCCAACACGAACCTGCAGTAGAAGTTGGAAAGACCTAGAAAGTTGCGGAGCTCTGTCAGAGTGGTTGGAGATGGTCAATTTAGAATGACTTGGATCATGGCTAGATCCACATGCACCCCCCATTCATCAATAATGTATCCTATATAC
The DNA here is from genome assembly GCA_000404065.3 of Pinus taeda. Lineage (NCBI taxonomy): Eukaryota > Viridiplantae > Streptophyta > Pinopsida > Pinales > Pinaceae > Pinus > Pinus taeda. Next base: position 7,749 of record APFE030181431.1, read on the forward strand.
TGAACCTGGGTCATGCCAAAAGTGCATTTCTCCAAATTGGCACATAACTTATGTTGCCGCAGTGTTTGGAGAACCTGTCGGATGTGGTGGAGGTGGTCTTCCCAACTCTGGCTGAAGATCAGGATGTCATCCAAGTATACCACTACAAATGAGTTGGTGAATGGTTGCAAGATGTCATCCATTAGCCTCATGAAGGTTGTAGGAGCATTCATCAATCTGAAAGGCATAACCAACCATTAGAAAAGGCCGTCCTTGGCTTTGAAGGTAGTCTTCCTCCCATCAGAGGGTTCGATTGGGACCTGGTGATATCCTCACTTCAAATTGATCTTGCTGAAATATTTTCCCCCTTCATTTGGTCCAGGAGGTCATCAATCCATGGGATCAGGTACCTATTATGGACATTGATCTTGTTCAGCACCTGATAGTCAATATAGAGTCTCCAAGTCCCATCCTTCTTATGTACCAACATGATCAGGCTCCCACAGGGCGATTAACTCAGATGGATGTGACCTTCCTTTCTACAGTAGCTCCTGAATATACCTCTTGATTTCATCATTCTCCAAAACGAAGCACCAATAGATTGGTCCATTGGGCAGCGGCGCACCTAGGGTCAGATCGATGGAGTGCTTGACCTGATAGTGCAGAGGAACCCTTGGGGGGAGGTGAAGATGTCCTTGTACTCCTCCACGACCTTGTCCATCTATAGTTGTCATGCGTAGGGGCCCTATCTGGGGGTCGTGGCCACCGTCTTCTTCTTTCCTTGAGGGCATATCATAAGGAAAACATATTTCCCGGTTTTGGAAATGATCTTACTGCATTATTTTGCAGTAACCAAAGAGATAGTGGTAGGCGATGCTACCTCCGATATCCTGTACAACTTATTTTCCAAAGTAACAATAACAGCACACGGCCTTGATTCATACACAGCATGTCCCATCCACCAGTATGGTTGTCCTAATAATACATCACAAACATCAAGTGGAACAATGTCACACAATACCTCATCTGTGAAGGGCTTGATGTTGTATGGAAGGTGACATTGCTGTCTCATGCGAAGATCCCGTCCTTGGTGAAGCCACCCAATGGTGTATGATTGTGGATGCGTTGTGGTTCGTAAGCCCAACTTCTTCATGACCTCCACCGAAATGATGTTCTTTTGGCTCTCGTTGTCAATAATGAACTGTAGTAGGGAGCCCTTTACCCACATCTGGGATTGGAAGAGATGCTCCTCCTCCTCTGGATCTTTGGGTTCCTCCTTCTAGATCTTTATGGTGGCAATGGTGGCGTTAGGCTCTGCATCGATAATCAGCTTCCCTTTGTCATTCCCCTTGTCAGGTTCTGACTTAGAGTCAGAACATCCATCTAATTCTGAAACCTTTAGCTTAGCCACTAGTGACTTCTTGGCCCGACACTCACTTGTGTTGTGAGTGAAGCTCTTATGGAACTCACACCACTTTTCCATGTCCTTTTTCGGCTTCGCGGTGCTGTTCTTTTCTTGCAACTTTGGCAGGTTGTATTGGGCTGCCCCACCTTGGCTTTTTCCTTTGTTATGCGGTTTGTGGGCACCTTTCCCTTGCTTTGGATTCGCATATCCAAAATCTCGCTTCTTCTGTTTAAACTTTTGCTCGATCTTGATGGCATATCGGTATGTCGTGCTGAGCGAGAAGATGTTCATGAATTCTATTTCTTCCTGGATGTACCTGTGCAGGAATCCATGGTATTTGAGTACCAAATCTTGCTTCGAATCCTTGATACCCAACTTTGTGCAAAGGGTATGGAAAATATAGGTAAACTCCAGCACGTCTTGGTCCCTTCCCTATCGCAGCACAGTCCACATTATGTATTGATCCTCATAGCTTTTGACAGGGTAGTACTTCTCCTTGATGGCAGTCCAGAATGAATTCCAAGTGGGTGCGATCGAAAATAATGATTTTGTACTTTCATCCTTCTTTTTGCAGTAGGTTTCCAATGAGTCCTTGATATGGGGGGTGGCTTTGAGAAGAGAGAAAGTAATCTTTTCCCGGCCAAAAAATCTATGAACAGAAAAATACACTTCTAGTAGACTTAACCATTTATCTATGGCTTTTGCATCTATCTGACCCTCAAATATGAGAATTTCAAAGTTAACTTGTACCTTAAAGGGTGTGGCGCTTCTAGAGTGGCTGCTGGAAGTAGATGTATCACCCCTAGGTAGCCGTAGAAGGATCTGGACAAAGTTGTCCATCATCATGTTCCTTTGTCACGCGAGGGCCTCTTCAGGCAAGATTTTGATAGGATATCCCGCCCCCTCATCTTTCTTTTCATCTGCCATGGGACGCAATCGGGATTTGTGAGGCTAGTCTTGCAAAGGTTCGACCAGTTCAAGCCCTAACTCCTAATATCCCGACCTCGTTGGGGACATGCAAAGAAAGACAAAGATAGAGCAGACTGCTCTGATACCACTGATCTAAATTTAAACAAGAACACAACAAATTATAGATATAACCATACATATAGGGATGTAGCATTAATTAAAACTTCATTTCATTACTGTAAAATAGTGAAATATGCTTACAAAAAGAAATGGAAATAAACTAGATAGAGGAATGGTATCTTATCTTTGAGAAGAGATGTGGCAGCTACATGCCTCTAAACTATGTTACAATGAGGCTCGAAGGCCTATTTATTGTTAAGAAACAATGGAAAAACTATTTATTGGGATGTAAATCACACTTGTCCAAAGGATAATTATCCACCCCTTTCATCGAATAGATTGTTGATTATTGTGATGGTTGTGAGATATTTTCGTTTATGGATGGTTTCTCCGACTATAATCATATCAACATTCTCCTGACGGACCAACCTAAAACCGCATTCATTTGTCCCTGGGGCACATTTTCATACCAGAAACTCCCTTTTGGCTTAAAGGATGTTGGGGCTACGTTTTAGAGGCCAATGGATTATTCCTTCCTTGACATAAAACATATCATGCAATCTTATTTGGACAAATTTCCTGCGCAATCAAAACATCAGACTAGTCACCCAATGCATCTAAGGGCCATCTTTTTATGATGTAGACATTATAATATTCGTTTCAATCCTCACAAATGTGTTTTTGGTGCTAGTTCTGGTTAGATTCTTGGTTTTTTTGTTTCAAAACATGGAATTCGTATCGATCCGTTGAAACTTCAGGTGATCATAAATCTTCCTTTTCCTTCTTCCCTCCTTCAGCTTCGACGACTTCAAGGGAAGGCTAAATTTCTACATAGGTTTGTCCCTAACTATGTTTATTTTACCAAAGGATTCGCTCACCTGTTAAAGAAATGGGTTCCCTTCCATTAGGATGATGCTACTCATAAATTGTTTGATTCCTTGAAAGATGTACTAACTCGAGCATCCTTATATCCCCCAGTTTACTAGCGTGATTGTTTCTTGTATCATATTGCTACAATTACTACCATCACAATGGTATTGGTCTAGGAGGTTGATGTAGGAACTGAGCCTCCTAACTATTACATGAGTCGGAATATTAATGATACCGAGGTCAAGTATACCCATGTCAAAAAGTTATCTTTAGCGGCTATCAAAGTTTTCCAAAGATTTGGCCATGATGTCCTGCTTTGTAAAACTATGGTTATTTTAGATTGCAACCCTATGAAATACATTTTTTCACGTCAATTGTTGGGGGAGGAAAATTCCAAATTAATTTCCATCCTACAGGAGTTTGATTTTGAATTCATCAAATCCAAGTCAAATAAATCCTTAGTTTTTGTTGAGTTGACGTGAAACCTTCCCATTGTGAATTCTGAATCAACATCTAAAAATTCCATCCCAGACGAGTCATTGTTTCTGATCCCATCATCTGACCCATGGTATAGAGACATTCTTATATATCTCCAAACCCACATTTTTTGGTTCAATACCTCTTGCTTCGAACAACAACGTATTTTGTATCAAGCCAAGAATTATATCATCATTAGCAACACCCTCTATCATCATTGTATCGATATGGCTTCCTAAAGGTTCCTCACTCATGAGGCTAGTAAAGTCTTAAATGAATGTCACTCGGGGGCATGTGGCATTCATTTATCTGGTTATACCATTGCACAGAAAACCTTGCATGCAAGTTACTTTTAACCTACCATATTTTTCCATAGTATTCTCTCCATGTAGAATTTTCATGCACGACAGATTTATGATTGTAAGACCCACGCTCTGCCTACTCCTTTGCATCCTATTATCATTATAGATCCTTTTGCGAAATGGGGAATCAATTTCATGACATGTAACCCTCACTCAGTCAGGTGGCATGGCTATATCATCATAGCAGTAGATTACTTTACCAAATGGGTGTAGGTGATTCCTACATTTAACAACACCAGTGAAACAACTACTTATTTTTTCTTTAACCATGTCATTGCACGGTTTGGTGTTTCACAAGCCATAGTTACGTACGATGGAAAATAATTTCACAATCACATGATGTCTAAACTTACTGCCAGGATAGGACTCTCTTATGAAATTTTCACTCCCTAATACCCTTAGGCGAACGAGAAAGTTGAGGTTATTAATAAAGTTCTCAAAATGATGCTTCAATGTATGATAGTAATCCACAAGTTGGACTGGAATTTGATTATTTATGTTCCTTTGTGGGTGTACCAAACCTCCATTATGATTGCTACCGAATTTACTCCCTTCCAATTTGTTTATGGTATGGAGGCTATCCTTCTGATTGAATGTGAAATTCCATCACTGAAACTTGTTGTATAACTTCTTCCTACCAATTCCATAGAAGAGGAACATCTCTTACATATGACACACTTAGATGAGAATTGGTGTGATGCCGCCATGGCTAATGAAGCCTATAAGAAATGTGTCAAGGTGCAATATGACAAGAGTTTCAAGCCTTTTGCCTACTCGGAAGGGGACCTTGTCTTGCCTTACAACCAAGAGTATGATAAATTAGGATGAGGGAAGTCTTGACCTATGTGGCTAGGCCCACATATTTTCAAGCATGTTCTTGCTAAAGGGGCCTATGAGCTTACTAATTTTGATGGAGTTCCACTAGTACATCCTACAAATAGGTTGTATCTTAATAAATAATATGCTTGATTCTTTACGTAGTGCACTATGTACATGTTGTCTATAGGTGTGTTAGTATGTTTGCGGTGTGTCCCTTCAATGTCTCCTTCCTTTTCTTTTAATCTCATTTAGCTTTTATTTGTAGATGTCGACATCCCTTGAACCATATGTTTGTTATGCTGACAACGCTATTCATAGTACTCAGAATCTATCCTCCATAGCGTGGGATATTTTTTCTCAAAATGGTGAGTTAGTGAGTCTACAAGGGATTTTGATTGGTGCTCTACCGATAATATCGTTGAGTATAACAAAATGATAGAGTTGATGTCTAATGATATTTTGCATGGTATCCCTTGTATGGTCATTATAATTGACTCACAAATTGGTACTATAGATAACTAATGTCTATTCAGTTAGGATTTCAACTATGCTCCGCATGTTCTTAAGGGTTCGTATTTTAGAAAGATACTTTCATTTCATCCAATATCAACATATTTCTAGAAATCTAAACACATTGATAGATTCATTGGCCAATCATGTTTTAGATAGACATTTGTGACATATGTAAAAAAAAATTCAATACACATCACTTCCATTGAAAGAGATAATAGAGACGTAAAGAAACACTAAAGATAATTGTATATATATAAGAGTTTGGTTTTACAAAATTTGTACCCAAGACACATACTGACACAACCTATCATATCCAAAATATACATGAAAATATGGTTATAAGCCTCCTAGTAGACTAATCATAATGATCGTGGTAATATGCCACAACATGAGCTATCTTGTGTGGTAGTCGACTAATGTGACCAAGCACTCCGATAGTGTGTGGTTGTAGCCTCATAGGAAGTTGGTTGACTACAATCTTAGCTATGCCATGTGTCAAATCCTCCATATGATGCTCTACCTCAGCTAGGGTCTCAATCACATTAAGATCATGTAGTAAATCTCGTCCTACTATAACAACTTGTGTTGGAAATGCCACTTGTTGTGGGTTTCCCACACACTAGAGATATGAGGAACCCACAGGTCGAACGAGTCCAATATATACATGTACAAATCAATGATTTAGTCTTGAATGCAAAAAAAACATTAACTATATATATAGTCTTACCTATAGGACCCCATCTCTCACCATCAAGAAGCACAAGTTTAGGTTCTCCATGAAAATCTACCCCTACCTATGGACACTCTTCTATCATAATGAGTTTCCTATGAAACCATCTGAAGAAGGTTGGTGAGAAGCTTATCATTAATGGACCTGCATGTTGGGACATGAGATCCACCCACCTCCTCATCTGTGGAACTCTTAGATTAATGGGATAGGGTGAGATATGTTGGGTTTGTAGCAATGGAACCTAGTATAAAGAAAAGAAGATCAGGATTGAAACATAACCAAAATTATTATATTGTCCACTTTTTTCCTTAGTAAGTTGCTCTTTCATTTTGATCCCTACTCCCTCACTTCAATTGAAAACTATTGGTTTGATACATTCTAGAGCGTACTACATGAATGACCTATTGGCCACGTGTAGTGTAGAAATATCGACTAATCTGGGAATAATGAATAAGGTTGTTCTTAAAGGAAATCGGACCACGTCTTTTATGTTTATCTTCCCATCATTGGTTGGTTAGGCTTGAGGTCTACAATGACCAATGACATAATCTTTGGATGTTTGTCCACCCCTTCTCATGTCTGTGAAAGAGACAAGGGAACCTCTCCTAGATAAACCACTTAAGAAATATATGTCCTAAACTTGTATTTCAAGCATATAAGCTGCCAGTCTAAATGTCTGAGCCTAGACATCCCTATTGCGAGCGACCCAACTTGGTCTAGTTTTGGTCAAAGACTGCATTTTGAGGAGTGGAGTGCACGAAGTCTGCAAAGTTCTATTGACTGTGCAATCTCTAGGGGCTTCGGGGTGGGTCAAGGCCCCTCATTTTGTAACAAGTATCAAGATTTTAGTTCAGTTTTTTGTTGAGTCCATGGTATGTGGACCACTGTTTTTGTAGTAATTTAATGTATTTAAGTACATGTAATGATTTGTCTTTGAGTATTTTGTTCTATGTTTTCGGTCTTAAGGAAAGACTCTGTAACTAAGTGCGTGGATGCCTTGGAAGAGTGTGCACCTAAGTGTGTAGACCACTTTCAACTGGGTACGCAGGTTGAGAATTTGTATGTATTGAAAGATATATCTTAATAAATAATAATAAGTTTTGTCAAGGTATTTTGTACCTATATCTTTTATTTGTGTTCTATCTGTTTATGTGAAGTAATTACAAGTAATTGGTAGGTTAGCGCAATTGTTATTTTTTTGTAATGTGTTTACATTAAAATGAATGTGACAAAGTCTATAGTTAGAATCACCCATAGCCACCTCGGGTGAGACTTTGACCTTCTTGTGTGTCATTACTGAAAGGGCTGGTGTGCGAGGGTTTTATTGGTGCGAAGTACAAGCTGAACCTAGGTCAAGCCCAACCGACCCAACGAATGGTTTCGTTGGCTCATCAACATCACTAAAGGGAAGAATGTCTAGAAACAGATTGAAGATCTTCGAAGGAAAGAGAAGATTTTGACAAAGAGGATGCAGTCCTCTAACTTTCGTAAGCAGTAGATGAAAGGCTCAAGGAGTTGTGACAAAGAGAGAAACAAGTGTTGTAGAAGACCGTCAGACCAACCACAAAGGCATTGCTGGAAGAAGTGCATCGAGAGGAAAAGCAGGTAGTAGAAATAGTCTAGCAATACACTATCATCTACAATGGCATCGCAACAAAGATAAACGTTACAACAACTGAGTGACTCAAGATGAGTCACATGTGAGTGTTCGGGGCCTGTTTGGTGCAACCTAAGTTGGTCCATTTTTGGTCAAACACTCCGCATTTTAAGGAGCTGAGTGCACAGAGTCTACGAATTTCTATTGACCGTGCATCGTCTAAGGGCTTCGGTGTGGATCGAAGCCCCTCAACTTGTAATGGGTATTCGGATTTTAGTTCATTGTTTTGTTGAGTCCATGGTATGTGGACCATGGTTTTTGTAGCAATGTAATGTATTTAAGGACATGTAATTCTTTGTCGAAAATCAATAATTAGATCACAACATAGAGAGTGCACAAGTGATCAAGTCTTTTGTTCTGTGTTTTGGGTCTTAAGGAAAGGCTCCACAGCTTGGCACGCAGAGGCCTTAGAAAAGTCTGCAGTTGAGTGTACAAACCACCTGTGGCTGGGTTCACAGGTTGAGAAGTTGTATGTACTGAAATATCTATGTTAATAAAGAAGAAGAAGTTTTGTCGAAGTATTTTGTACTTGTATCTATTATTTGTGTTCTTTCATTTTATGTGAAGTAATTGCAAGTAATTGGTAGGTTAGTGCAACTATTATTGTTTTGTAATATATTGAAATGAATATGGAAAAATATGTAGTTAGAATACATTGCATAGTAATTTTATGAACATTAGAAGGATAATTAAAGTACATAAAAGTGAAGTTAAGAGTCACTCCACGCAATCCCTCAAGGTTGCAGGAACTTGGTTTTGCAATCACCCATAGCCACCTCATGTGAGACTTCGACCTTCTTGCAGGTTGTTTCTAAAAGGGTCGGTGTGTAGTTTTGTTGGTACAAAGAACAAGCCAAACCTGGGTCAAGACCAGTAGACCCAATAATCTGAAACACGCACAAGATATTCTAGTAGCTTCATCTGTTTCCTCATTCCAGGAAGATAGAATAATTTTAGTAATCCATAACCTCTTAATGCCTGGATGGTAGTGGGGCCATTTGCTGCATTTGTTTTTTTTGTTCTCTTTCCCTCCATATCAAATCCATTTTCTTCCAATGAAATCCTAGAACATCACAAGGGGATTCATTAGAGACTATTTCATGCAAAAAAATTGATAAATTTTGAGAGGAATTGATAAAAAAAAGTTGGGAATTGTACCCAATGCACCCTCCCAAAGGGAGATAGTGCATTGCAATGTTATCCCTAGTGTAGATAACCCCATATCAATGCTCCTTTTGACCTTCTAAGGGTGTGTTGATCCTGGGGCGAAGTGTTAGAGCTATAGGACCCTTGAAAACCATGAAAAGGTGCATGAAATCACAAAATCCAACCATAAAACGAAAGAGAAAGGTTTTATCTCCTACCTAGAAGTGACGACACCTGAAATGATCCATCGGATTGACCGCAATCAGCTGCAAAATATCGAGGGAAAAAGCACTCAAAACTCAAACTTCAAAGACTAAATACGAAATGGTAAAAATGAAATGTCATTTTGGTTATTTATGGTCATTATTATCGTTATTTTATTAATATCTAATGTTTTGACCTAGTTATGATTTAGTTTTATGAAACATGTATTTTTTATCTTTTGATGGTGTTCTAAGTAGGTCGGTAGTTGTTTGATGGATTTTTTCATGTTATGAATAATTTTGACTTAAGAGCACAATTTTATCACTTTTTCGAGTTCTGTAAACTCACAAAAAAGGAAACCCTTGGAGTCCTCTTTCAGCTCTTTTCAAACTCCCAAATTAGGAAACGATTGTTGAGCACTTATCTTTTCTAACTCGTTAAAGTAAATGAAAATACGTCTATTCAATATAAGTTTAACCCTTTTCCATACCGAGATAGACTATTTATGAAAAATTAATACTTTAGTCGATCATGGCTAAGAAATTGTCTTAAGTATCATTTTATGCCTTTTCGGACTCAAGAAACTATCTACGAAAAGGAACCTTTGGAATTTTCTTTTTCTCCTTTTTTCAAACTCTCTTAACATTAAAAAGATGTTGAGTTGTACCTTCGCTAGACATGTAAAAACATCAAACAACGATGGACTCATTGATCACAATGGGACTGAACCACTCCTTCTTAGAGTTCATTAAACATACTCGGAGGGATTCATTCGAAGGATGAACTTACAAATCAAGTGCAAGCTTGTTAAAAAATAAAGAGGTACTAACCAACAATGGTTGTGGAAATTGGGAAAATAGGGTACTCCACTTTTTAATGGGAGTGAGTTGCTCTTGAACATGACACTCCTCCACCTCATCTTTACGGTTTTTGAGTTAGAAAATATACTTGTCTTTTGGTTCACCACACTATTTCAAAGCCTTCACTTTCAGTTTTGGGTCAATACTGCCAACTCCATTCAGTGTCGATGATGTGTTTAAAAGAAGTCATTTAGTTGATATTTGCTACAATACTCTTAAGCCTTCATTCCATGTCTATTGTTTTGTTGTAGCAGCTGCAACACCCTCCAAAATTTTGGCTTTCATCCAAATTTTAGAGCCCTCCTTGGTTTTTCCTTTGTTGGTTGCAAACACTTGAGCTCACCCAATGAGCTCTTGTGAAGTCTTTTGACCTTTTTTCTTGTTTGACCAACAATCGTCTTTCCACATGTTGATTGCTTTGTCATGCTTGTGATCTAATTCTAGTGAGTTTGAAGGTATATCTTTGTGTTTTTTGGTTTTATTTGCATTATGAAAACCTGTCGCACTCACACACAAAGTTGTAAGCATTTTCACGCAAGCGTCGTCATGGTCATTTGAAGGTATATCACAATTGTCATGCTTGTCGCTCTCAACTCCAAGACAAACTCACCAAGGGCATGTTTTGTCTTGTTTTCATGGTGGTCTATGGTGTCTCAATCTCAAGTATTCTAACTGTATGATCACAATGTCAGTCTACACAAGTTCACTTGCTTTCGACACTTAGCCATTTTCCTATAAATCTGCCTGACTAGACAGCCCTCTTCCACCAGACCCTGACTGAGCTACACTACATAATATCAGCCCTCAGTGACCCTTCTCTACTTCCCGAAATTGTGCAGTTCTTGAGACTTTCCACCAGGTCAACTGTGTTGCACAATCCCAGAGGTGAGCAACCTGTCTGCCTCCCATAATTGCGTAGAGACTACCTCCATTTCCAATTGAACTATGCATTTCTCAAGCAGAGTCATCAACCCTCCTTCTTGCTTATCAGAAGCTTGCACTGCTCTAATGCCTAGGTCTGCACTACTCCCCAAAACTACGCAAACATTCCCAGTTGCTCCTCTGCTGGCTTGCTCTGCATTGTTCTAATCAATTGCGCAGACATGCCTAGCAATTCCCCTGCTACTTGTCGTGCATTGTTCTTAGAAATTGTGTAGTCATGCTCAACAGATCCCTCTACATCCCTACTCTATCTTCCCTTTGGAAATTGCATAGAACTTCCCAGCAGTCCCTTTGCAGCCCCACACTATCCTCCCTCTGAAAAATTTGCAGATGTGTCCCCCTTAAAGTCCCACCTTGCAACTGACATTGGTGACTTTCACTCCGCAATTTTGTCTCTGAGTGATCACTGCACAGTTTTCCCGACAGTGCAGGTTGTCCTCCCAGAATTCCTCATTCCAACCTGAGTTGTGCTCTACACTGTCTCAATGAGTTGTCCTCCTTCCCTGCCACCTAGAACATGAGAACAATTCATCATGCTAGACTAGGAGGTTTTAGATTTGATTTCATCCCATCATGAGTGAATTGCAAGAACAAGTACACTAGTAAATCATGGCGACTAGACGACGAACGGGATGAAGAAGGAGTGCAGATATTAGAAGAATTGTTTATAGTTGGAAGGACGTACCAAGCATATCAAGCAACAAGAAAAATGAACACATGCATTGAACCATAAAGCAAGACGAAGATCATCAAAGACCCCACAACGCTATGCCATGCGGAGGAGAAGACAAAGCACACCAAGAGTACATCCATCACTCAGTAGCGCAGCAGCTTGACATGGACACCACAGTGAGCTAGTACATGTTTGCAGTGTCATGTTGAGTTGTGTCATGAGTTGTCTTGACCACATCACCATTATGGACCATATCCATTGTAACTAAATGTAATATAAAGTGAATCCCAATGGATGCACACAAGAAGTCGAAGAGTCATGTTATTTGAAAAGTCATGGGAAGTTGACTAGTCACGAGGTTAGTCTAAGAGTCACAAGGGTCAAGCATAACCCTTGGCTATATATACCCCTCCCATTGTATGAGCAAGGAATTTTCACCTTGGCTCCTCCCACATAGCCTTGAGAGTCTGTAGTCTGTTCTTTGAGGAGTGAGGAGTGGCTCCAATGTCCCACTACTGGGACTAGTGATGTATGGTGTACAAATGTGTCTTGGGAATTTTTCTTAATTCATAAGTTTGCTAAGGCCAGAAAATTTTCACACATGTTTTGTAGTTGTTTGTAAGACTGCTCTTTAAACATTTGTAATACATGTTTTCTTAACTTGTACTAAGATAGTTTAACTACTTTGGTTATTTTAGTACTTACATTGTTGAATATGCGTTTTATTGTTTATCACCGTTGTCTAGTCCATGTCAACTACTCCCTGGACATTAGACATACCATTCTTGTTTATTGTTTATAACGATCATCACCTCCATGTGGACTACTCTCCTAGATGGTGTATGTGTTTACCCTTGCATTTTGGTTTTAATAACTATCGCATCTGCTGTCGAATACTCCGTTGGATGTTGGATAGACCCTTGTTAGTCCACGTGTGTCTCTCCCTGGGTGGTACTACTACCTCTCATCTAGAGGCTCACTTTACTCTCTCCCTTTACAGTACGAGAACCCAAACACAAGTTGCATTACACACTCACTAGGCATACCCAACTCGCTTTTGGAAGATACAATCATAACAATCTCATGTGTTGAACAACAAGAACTATGTAAAATCTCTAAGATAATGGAAATTCGGCCATTGTACTGGATGGGACTCCTACACCAAACAGTGTGAGGTCTAGTTGGGACTTCATATCGGCTAGATCCCCTGAATGTTGGTGGGTCCAACACTGTCAACATTTCTGGTGCTAGAAGGAGGGTCACCAACAGTTATGGTTCAAATTACTACCAACCCCACTTATCTATCATCTAGTCAAGGCAGTAATATGAACTCCCTCTCCCCTATGAGCAACTTTGAAGTTGGTTATTCCTCACCTCCCAGACCCGAACAAGAAATTTCATATCAGCACATCCAGACTATCTTTCCCATCACCCGTTAATTTTCTAAAGTTATCGCATTGATTCCAGGAGTGCACACTCTCCCCTATTCGCAAAGGAAGCAAACAAATACTCCCACAGGAGTGGTAGTCTCATCTAGAAAAAAGTAATCCTCGCCATTCTTGAAGAGCTGGCAGAACCTGTTGAAAACGTTGAGGAACCTCCAGTCTTCCGAGAGGGAGAAGAAGATAACCTCTTACTCTTGAGCTTAGGTTCTGACACATGAGGTGAAGGGGAAGGTAGCAGAGGAGGTAGAGGCGGAGATGAACCAATATATTCAGAGGTAGAACTGTCATATTCAAAAAAAGAGGAGGAGGGCAAAGAAGAGGAAAAATGGCTAACCAAAATATGGAATGGATGGTCCAAGGCCCATTAGCACTCTCAGGTGTCTTTCACAATATTTCAAGACATGCAGATAAGTTTTTAACAAAGTATGACCCTAACAAGACAGTGAAGGTGGAAGATCGTTTAGAAACGTTCTACCTACATCTACAGACACTCAAGGTATGTTATGAATATGTTGCATGTATATTGTTTCCATGTACCATGGATGGTAGAGAAGTTTTATGGTACCATAGCCTTCGTGTAAACTCCATTCAGAATTGGGGGCTATTTAAGATCATTTTCCTTTAGAAGTTTGTTGAAGACAAAACCCTCGCCATGTTGCTAAAAGAGTTGGGTAGTCTCAAGATGGAGTAAAAAGAAAAACTCAAAGATTTCAACTAGAGGTCTAACTGTATCTTGAACAAGTTCATAGCAGACACAAAACCTCATGAATCCATCATGCTTTGCTACTACACATCATCATTCCCGACCAACATTGCATAGTTCATCAAGTGAGCTACAAAACCAACATTATTGGAAAATTTACAAGAGGAAATTTCTCTGGAAAATGACCTACATGCTATTGGGTTCATTGTAAATGGAAAATCAACTAAGGACTCCAAAGACACGAGAAGGAGGTCTCAAACTACTGTGAGTAAGGAAAAGGAAAAGGAAGCAAGTGAAATTGAGAGCCTTACTCATCTCATCAAATCCTTAACAACCAAAGTTTATGAACTCAAACAATGGATGAGTGAGATGATTGTGAATAGTAGACCTCCCTTGTTTTCACAGAAGAATAACACAACTTCAGGCAACATTAGTAACCACCCATCCAAATCTGCGCAGAGCTCTAACCTTGTGCTCAACCTAGATGCGATCATGACAGATCATTACTGTAAGTTCCATAGCGAACAACATTCAGAGAAGACTTTCCTGGGATGGAACCAAGGAATGTGCCCTCTGGCTACATAGTTGTCCAACCAATTCACAACTAATAAGCAATCTCAACTGGAGGATGAAGATGAAGAAGAAGTTATTGCGTTTGATAAAGCTCCAAGTGTTGGCCATGTAATCAACATGTATCAATGTGCTCGCAATGCCCAGCAAACAACCACTGAGAAGGAGCCTCCGAGCACTTGTTTGGCCCCAAATCAAACCAATCGATACAAATTGAGAATTTCAGGGGGGCCCATTGTGTTTGAGATACTGAAAGAAAAGGTAAGACACCATCTGCTCAGATTAGTTGATCTGTTGGTCAACTCAACATAGAAAACTCAAAGAAATTCTGGGAAGATAGCTACAACAAAAGGTGTGTCAGTGAGAAGCAAAGATAAGAGAAACCCACCAAACAACACAAACATAAGTCTACCCCTAGGCATCTCAGTGAGTCTTCCCGCTCTGGATTACAACATTATTGAAGACATGAAAAATACCTATGTGAACATCTCCCTCTATGAGTTAACCAAGGTTACGGTTAACAAGATATTATTTTGTGTGCACTGGGGCAAACCTCCATAAAAAATGTTGCCTCTTTCAGTAGGGGACCAAAAAAGTCTCCCGACTCACTCGCATCTGTGCTATACACGCTCCACATGGAGGAAGCAAACTTGATCTGCCCACAATTTTTGTTGTCATTTCAAATATTGGACTTCAATGTCCACAACTATTTGGTTAATTCTGGTGTGTTAGTCAATTTCATTTCACTCTCAATTGCTAAGAGGATCAATGCTCAATGTTGTAGCACAACTATGTAGATCATCCAACTTGACAGACCATGTGTGTCATCCATTGGTGAATTTCGGGATATGATCATTCAGTTATCGTCTCACGGATGAGTTCATCAATGCATTAAAATTATGGTTGTGGACATCCCAGAAGCATATGGCTTACTGCTCAGCAAATACTGGTCTAACAAGCTCCAAGGATACTTTTCTACAGTCTCATCACACTTATGGCTTCCACACAAGGGAAGAACAACCAGATTTGGATGTTATCGGAAAAATACATGAAACATAACGTTACTCCCTTGAATGGTGAAAATGAACCGTTGGCTTTTGCAGAACTCGTGTTCAACAATTTCTTTCTGGAAACACAACTGAGGTGTTATCTTGCATAGCCAACCCCTACCCCACCAAACACACAGTTGGGTCTCCTTCCTTGCCCAACTGGTGAAAATGAAACTTGTACCATAGATTGTAACAACAATAACAGTAGTGATAGTAGTACTAGTGCGGCAAGCGATCCTTGTACAGATAATATGTGGACCTATTGTGGTACTCAACAACCCCTCATTATATTTAGACTTAGGAGAAACAATAATGGCGACTCTTCAAAAATTTTAGGATAGAATACTTCTTTGTTTAGATAAAATAGGATAAGTTTTATTATTACTCTTTGATTTTTGAATAAAACAAGAAAGTTTCTGAATAAGGTCATAAAACCTTTTAGGAATCCTTTTGTAATTATAGGAGATAAATTACAAGTCTAAACGAATCCTGAAATCATAACAAATAGATGAAAAATGCATAACAGAGTTGGTCTTACTTAAATGTACGCATAGTGTTGGCAATTTCAAAGAATAACCGAAAATCTAAACAACAAAAGTCTGATTGTGAAAATTCAATAAGTCGAAATGTGAAAAGTCGATAAGTCGAAATGTGAAATTGTGATAAGCCAAAATGCGAAATCGCGAGATGTGAAATGCCTAAAAGCTGAAATGTGAAGTTCCGAGCTGATATCCTATCCATCAAGACCTGATATCGCAGTTCATCAATTAACTGATGTTGACATCACATTTTGTTAAACTCCGCCATTTAGCTAATATAGATCCCATGCTTATATACTTTTCAGAAATCGCAGATCAGTGAGCTATGTAATTTCACCTGATACCACACGTCGATAAAATATTTTCCGATATAATGACAAGTTTCAGTATCACGTGACCAAACGTTTGGAAATTAAATGACCACTCTGTGTAGTTCTAATTTCAAGGTTTTTGTTGATTTGTAATGACTTTAGTTCATATGAAAGGATTTCCATAAAACGCGCAT
Organism: Pinus taeda; assembly: GCA_000404065.3. NCBI lineage: Eukaryota > Viridiplantae > Streptophyta > Pinopsida > Pinales > Pinaceae > Pinus > Pinus taeda. The sequence continues at coordinate 24,226 of APFE030181431.1, forward strand.
TGAATTGATATGACTATTTGCGTCCTTTGAAGCTCTCACTTATTATCTTGGTTTGTTTCTTTACAAGTAAATTCTAATAAAGAGAAGTTAAAAGACATGTCAAGAATAATCAAGGCAAGGAGGAAGTTTGTAATACAACAAGAGCCAGTCTTTCCAACTGAAGAAGTGTCTGAGATGTCTCCATTGTTTACAGATACTACATGCACTCTGGATCTAGCTTCCACCTCCTAGAAGGTGATATACAAACTATCTGAGGATGAAAATCCGAGAATAATTATGAAATGAACTGCTACTGCTAATGATTTTCCTCCAAGTAATGGTGCCACATGGAATTATGTGGCCAATTCATTTCTTCACAGGATTTTTTCCCACCCTAAATTTCTACCATATATAGATATGGTGAGATGGATTGTCGACCAACTGGATATTATGAACATAATGTTTACAACTCCAAAGAAGATAGTTATTGGATCTTTTAAAGCTGAGTATTTAAGGAAAATGTATTAGCTACTTCAACCTCAGAAGAGGTATGATACGCAATTCGTCCATAAATTCATGCAAGATAATCTGAACCCTACAAACCTGATCAGAGATTGGAGAAGGGACCCAAACAAACACAAGCAAGAGGACAGGGGTATGTATTCATTAGCCTCTATTGTTGGCCCTTTCTCTCATATTTTTGTTATGTTATGTCACCTCTATGGTTATCCAAAATGCAAAAACTCTTTGAAGAATGGGTGCCATTGATATAAGCCTTTGTTGATGTCTATATCATGGATTGGGAAACTATATTATCCAACAATTTGATCACCCAAATCTGCAATTATCGACAAAATCACAATTTTCTTGAAAGAAAAGCTCCTCCTTTCTTTATGAGCGTCTATGTCTTTGACGTAACTTATTTTTCTTATGATTTTCCATCTCTTGGATGGAAATGGACAGACAAATTTCCTAGTCCTATGTTTATTTATCTCAATATCGTTTGGGAATCCAAATACCATGCTCACTTCTAAAAAATTTGTCATGAGGTCATGCTCCCTATCCACCAAGAGGTCTTTGGTAGAAAAGCCCCTAGACTTACTGCAAATGCCAATAAATACCTAAAGCCTATAGGAAAGTGGTTTGGGGAAGAGTCATTTACTTACGTTTGGGTTTTTGGTAGCCTTTCCCATCCTCATGTTTTTCCCCTTTTTGTCCTATATAAGTTGTTGGCCAAGGAAGTCACCTATCAAACAATTGGTAAGGGCTTAACTAAGGTACTTAAAGATTCCAAGAAGTTCGTCTTGCCATGTTTTCCCATCTCCTATGGTACGTATGCCATAGAAAATTTCAAGCATTCCTTAAATGAAATTTAACAATTAAAAGCCTTTAGTTTTCTAACCAAACTAAACAGGCCATATGACCCTCATGATGCAACAAAAAATGTTACAACACAGGCTAAGCTCAAACCGATTTCAAGCGAGCCTGACAAGTTTGATGATTTGTTTGAAATGGTTCTAGAGTATGATATGGTAGAGAAATTAGCAGTGGGTCGTCTAAGTCCTGACAAATTCATTAGATTCAATAAATATCGTCAACAAAGAATATACCATTTGCCAGGATCCCTCTCAAAACAATTTCGATAGAACTCAAAATCTTCAAATGCATTGGATTCCTCTTCAAAAGCTCCAATTATTTCCCAAGTCTCTGAAACAGCCACTATAGTTGTTTAGAAAACAAGTAAAATTAAAGAGGAGAACAAATTGGATGAAGTATTCACCATGTTTTGACAACACAAGAAACTCAGGTTACACGTGTCTCGGTCGATATACAAGCAAAGCAAGTTACAGTCAGCAAAGAGACATAACAGGTTCCAGAAACTATATGGACAACCTCGTTTACTTTTGAGGCTTCCCAAAGGGATACTATTCTTAAAACTCTCGATAATAATATTAATATTGAGATTGTCAATTAATCAATTATTGTCAATGATATGGAGATAATTCATGCAGTCCCTACTACCAAGATATTCCTCAAGATTGAAGAAAACCCGCCTTTGGGCATATTTTACAGTCCAAAGCATAAAGTAGTAATGAGCAGGCCAAGGAAGAAAAGAAATCTAGAACAATCACAAGCACTAGTTACAAATGACACTCATTTTCAAGTTCTTTGGAAAGGAACTCAAACAGCCCTTGACGAGGAATTGAAAAGATTATCTTACTTCACAGGAGATTATGTTAGTGCCACCATTGATAAAGCTACAGAAATACTACTGCTAATGAAATAAAAGGATCAAAGGATTGTCCAATTCGAAGAAAATTTCTAGATAAAAAAGAAATCAATTAAGCAACAATGGCAAGAAAATCTTACCAAGCTACAGAAAAATTTAATGATTTAAAGATATAGTTTGAAGCTGAAGTGAAGGACAAGGATGAACAGATACTACAGTTGCAAAAAAGGATAGACTAGCTAAGAGAAAATCCAGATATAAATGAAGTCTACAAGGAAGCATCAGAACTGGACATACTCGTAACAAAGCATTAGGCTATCTTCTCCCACAAATTGGCCTTAATTCATGACTTGTCAAAGACAAGCAATTCTTTAGTAAATCAATTGTCTGATTTGAGGACATTTTATGAAGATATTGACGAGAAAATTTTTGAGTATAGAGTTTGGCAAGACATTTCTCAAGGAATATCACCTGACCTTCCTCAGATTGAAGAATTACAGAAGGATATCGTGTTTTGTGACTATGACATCAAAATGAAATGGGCAGAAATGGCTATTATTAGAGCCATAAATATTGCCTCAAATTTCACTGAATACATTACAAATATCTTATTTCAAGCTAATCTAATCCAGGAATGCCCAAAGGACACCTTGCCAAATGTCAAAGCTTTAAAACAATCTTGGCAGGAAAAATCTAGAAAGAAGGTTCAAGACATTCAGAGTTTATGGCAAGTGAACCTTGAATTGTATTGACATTTTCTAGTGAAGCCTCATAGTCAGTGGCTTGTGCTAAGGTGTCTCTCAAACATAACAATATAGTTTCTTCCAGTGCTAAATGACACAGTGTTTACAGGAAAAATGCACATGCAACCGATACATTCCCCTAGTTGAAGCAGCTCACGGACATATACAATATCAGAGAGTATATGAAGAATCAATCTAGAGCACAATCATGAGTTCTTGTTGTAACAGATCACTAATTTAACTGTCCTTTATCTTAGCTTAGTTTATTAAATCTGTTTTGAAATTTTTTATTTTAAGTTTACTATTTTTGTAATATTAATAGGTTATTTAAACCCCTTTCATGCAATTAGAAAGGGGTCTAGAATTTTGAGAAGACAACTTTTAACTCGTACTATTGTTTGATCCAAAGTTATCTAATTAAGAAGATGAGTATGAAAGCTATCTTTTTCATAAGAAGAGCGCTAATGCATCGGGTACTATTATCTTTGTGATATTGTTATGTATTATTGAATTAGATAGTTAATCTCTTATGTGTTATTTCATGATATAAATTCTTTGAAAACAATCATTCATTATCACTATTGATGTGTAGGATTGAATGATTTGTGATTATGTATGACATAACGAGATCTTTTTATGTGATTGAGTTTTAGATAACTAAATTAATTAACTATTTAATTAATTTAGTTTATCATATATGCTTTCTTTCCATTAAAGTATTGAATTATCTATGTTGTTATTTACTTTGTGAAATCTTTCTTTGAATCACATACAAAGATGTACTATCCCAAGAAATTAGTAGAATAAGTTTATTTAGTAATATTATCATTAGATATCAAATCATTTCATTAGTTTTCATTCTATTACTGTATTAAATCTCCTTAAAATAGGAAACGGGTCCCTTTATACCCAATCAGACCCTCCAATTTCAACGAAAGTAGAGTTTCTTTAAGCTCCCGACTAGGTGGTGTTCCCCGATGTTGAGGCCGTCAAGTTCCAGCCTTCAACATTGTTGGCGCTAGAAGGAGGGCCCTCGAATATGAATGGTAATAAATTCTAATCCCAAATCAAAATTTCATCTGAAGAGTAATTCACCCTCAAAATATCCCCCAACTTTCAGATCTCACTCGAAATCTCCAACCCCTTGACCGGAAATTGTGACCAAATATCCTAGTACATGCCCTAAGACAACTGATCAACCTCCTTTACAGGAGTTACCTGAAGTTCAGACTTTAATTGAGAAATTAGAGGGCATCTCTATTTCCCTAGAAAAGACTCAACATTCTGAGTTATCTAAAGGTCGTGTATCCTCATCTTTTCCCACTTCATGTGTTTTGACTCATTCTCAAAGTGAGAAATTTCGGATAACTCGATTTGAGTTTCCCTTACCTTCCCGCCGAAGAAGGACCCAAAATTTTGAAGTTCTATCATCCACTAGTGAGATTTTATCTTCATCCTCACCAAAAACATATTTATTTCATTCTGCCTCATTAGCTTCTTCTCATCCAACCAATCCATTCATCCCTATCACCCATTCCCAACCAAAAAGTGCTAGTTCAAGTAGTGCTAGCGCAGGGGCTACTTCTACCACACAGTCAGCCTCTTTTACTACAATAGCTTCTTCTTTTGAAATTCCCATAATGGCAGGTAGGCAACACAACCCACCAATAGCTAGACCATGGACTAGTCTTGGAGCTATTCAAATGGAAGCACCTATCCATCATCTACCTAAACATCCTAAAAGATGGTTACCAAAGTTCAATCTTGACGATGGACTTCCTACTAAAGGACATCTCCATAATTTTATGCTCGCAATTAATCTTAATGGAGTAATATAAGAATATTGCGTAGTGAGATTATTCCCATATACCCTTGAATGATCTATAGGTTCATGGTACTTCTCATTACCATCAGCATCTATCACTAGTTGGGATATATTTGAAGAACAATGTTTTACTAAGTTTAGTGATGATTGCACAACTGCTACTCTAATCAATGATCTATCCAATCTTAAAGCCAACATCAATGAGAAAATCAAAGATTTAAATTCCATGTTTAATAAATTGTTAAATAAAATTTTGGATACCTCTAAACTTGGTGTTGATGTTCAAATTGAGTGGTATATTTCTGCTCTTTCTAATATCGCAATTTTTGTAGATAGGGCTAATAGTGCCACTATGGTTGATAATATGAAAGAGCCAATAGCTGTAGAAAAAGGATTCTTGCCTTAGAGAAGACAATTGATCAAGAAGAGAGGAAATATAAGAAAGTAACTTTTAAAGTGGAACCAAAGAAGAAAACTCCTAAATATCCTTTTGATCTTGAAGGATTACAAAAAGCTCTTAAATCTATGTCAAATGAAATGGTAGATATCAAAAACTAGGTAGTTGAGTCTTCTAAAAATCCTTTCTGATATTTTAGGATATCTTAGACGATAAACCCTCAACCTTCTAATGTCATATCAAATGTTGAATCTGATCAAGAGGAGTAAGAGGAAGAAACAAAATTGCCTGCCGACAAATTCCAAGAAGAAGAAGAAGAGCTAGTCGAAGCCCATGGATTATGGGATTTCATCCTCACTACGTTAGAAAATGAGGAAGAATAAGAAACATTACCTGTAGAGACTAGAAGTAAAAAAGACATTTATTCATCTTCCTCCAGTGCGAAACAAAGATCAGTTACTCATGTCAATAAGGATAAAAAAGAGCAAAGAAGTCTCCTCCCAAATCTATTGAATCCATCCCATCCTCTTCCAATTATCCTTCTACCTCGAAAACTCTTATTGTTTCTGATAAATATATAGAGTATAATATTGTGGAAGATATGAACAAAGTAAAATCTAATATTTCCATGTATGAGGTAAGTAAACTTAAGCAACAACAAAAGTTTTTGCCCAAAGAATTAAATGTTCTCCTTACATCTCCTTTGCCAATAGCAAAAGCCTCATTAGGAAAAGGCAAGTCTCCAGATGATACTCCTAACAATATTAATACCTCAAATGAAATTCTAATTGGAGATCAATCCAATTCTCATACCCCTCCTTTCTTATTGACCTTTGAGATTTTCTATAAAAATGTTCACAATTACCTTAAACACTCAGGTGCTTCTTCAAATATAATTCCATATTCAGTTTATCTCAAATTGAACATAACACCTAAAAAGTTTGTTGTGCAAATTGTGCAATTAAATAGAACGAAAGTCAAGGTCTTAGCAGAATTAAAAAAAAATTTAATAAGATTATCCTCAAATTCAAGGGTTTGTCAGATTATTGATATATTGATTGCTGATATTCCTAAATTCTACAGCCTTATCTTAAGAAGAGAATGGTCTGAGAAATTACATGGTTATTTTGCCACAAACTAGTCACATATCTGGATTCCTTACAACGACGAACCAAATCATATTCGAGTAGACATATAAAAGCATATGAAACACTAAATTACTGATATGGATGAAGAGAATGAGCCTATAGTTTTTTATGAATAACAGCCTTGGCAATTATTCTTTGCAAACTTTCTTTGGAAGTTTTACAACTTAGTAATCTCCTTTTTTAGCAAACTCTATTTCTTATCAGATTGAAAAAATTTCACAAATAGATTTAACTCGATGTATTAATGTTGTATATATTGTTGTAAATAAACATGAACCTTTATTTTGATGGTTCCAAATCTAGTAAAGGTGCAGGATCTGGATGTATATTAATAAGCCCTACTGGTGAAAAAACTATGTTTTCATGTAGGCTAGAATTTGAATGTACTAATAATATTGTAGAATATGAAGCATTAGTACAAGGATTGTATAAAGCAATAAATCTTGGTTTTGAATATCTTCAAGTCTTTGGTGATTCTGAAATCATTATAAAACAAGTCAGAAACAATATTCATTGTGTTTCAAATCACCTTAGGAATTATCAATCCTTAATTCAAAATCTTACTTCACATTTTGTAGCATTCAATATTTCTCCAATACCAAGAATACAAAATGCCAATGTTGATCTTTTGGCCAACATTGCATCCAAATTAATCCCATCTGAAGATTTTAGTCCAGACATATTTTCTATAGAGTTAGTTTTTCGGCCATCCATTTTTGATAATGTTACCAACTGACGAATATTCAATGATGATAGAGATATCCTAGAATTTTTAACATCCGAAGAATCCTATCTTGACTAAGAATTGATGAGTACGAACATGATTCTCAATTGAATAAACCAAAAGAAAAACATGCTCTACCAAAACCTGTAGTTAAGCTTGAGGATCTTTATGATCTTAAAGACGAATTTAAAAAGTTCAACAACTGCAAACATCAAAGTTCAACTTTGATATTTGAATTAGTTAACCTAGGATAAGATATAAAACCCCAAAATATTAACTTAGGTCTTGGTCTCTCATCTAAAGATAGAAATGCATGTATTCATATGTTAAGAAATATAAAGATATATTTTCTTGGAATTATCAAGATCTGAAAACATATGATGCCTCCATCATTCAACACATCATCCCAATGGTACCAGATGTTAAACCCATTCAGCAAAAAGTTAGGAAGATACATCCGAATTTGGAAACTTGGATTAAAAGCGAGTTGAATAAAATTTTAAAAGATAAAATCATCTTTCCAGTGAGACATTCCAAATGGGTTTCCAATCTTGTACCGGTAGAAAGAAGTATGGTGATATTTACATTTGTATTGATTTCAGGAATTTAAATAAGGCATATCAAAAGGACAATTTACCCCTCCCATCAATGGAACACGTTTTGCAATTAGTTGTTGGTTCTGAACTAATGTCTTTTCTAGATGGATTTTTAGGATACAATTAGATCCTAGTTCATCTAAAAGACCGATTAAAATCTAACTTCAAAACAAAGTGCAAAACATATGCATATCAAAAAATTCCCTTTGGATTAATGAATGTAGGAGCTATGTTCGAGAGAGCGATGGACATTGATTTTAAAGGGTTGAATAATAAAACTATTGTGGTATATCTTGATGATATTACCATATATTAATAGAAGATAAATAATCATTTGCATGATTTAAATAAGATCTTTGAAAGATGCAGAAGGTATGGAATTTCTCTAAACCCCAATAAATCATTTTTTTCCCTTAGTGAAGGTAAACCCCTTGGTTTTATTGTATCCAAACAAGGAATTTGTATTGATCCAGAAAGAAATTAAAATAATTTCAGAAATTCCATTACCGCATACCAAAAAATCAATCCAATCTTTTCTTTTCCAAATCAATTTTTTTAAGAGATTTGTCCCTGAATTTTCTCAAATTGTTCTACCATTACAAACAATGATAAAAAAAATATTTAGTATTTAAATGGGGTGGCCATGAAAGAGAATCATTTAAAACAAACAAACAAGTTGTTATTGATGCCCCTTCTCTATCAACCACCAATTCTTCTGATCAATTTATTTTATATACTTTTTCCTTTGAATTATCATATGTAGTGGTCTTAACGCAACCAAATGAATAGAAAGTTGAAGCTCCTATTTCTTTTTTCAACTCAAATTTTCAAGGAGCCGAATTAAATTATTCAAGACTAGAAAAAAAGCCTTTGCAAAATACAAAGCTATAAAATATTTTGTATGTTTTCTTCTAAAAACTCATGTTAAATTTATTGTTCCTTTCTTAGCAGTCAGGCAATTTCTTATTCAAAAGGAGTTAGGAGAAAAGAGAGCTAACTCGGTTATTGCATTACATGAATATGATCTAGAAATCAAACCCGCTAAAATTGTAAAAGGTCAAGGTTTTTGCAGGTTAGTCACAAGAATGAATGGTACATCAATAGATGAAGTAACATGTAATATTGAACAAATCACAGAGGTATTCCTTGTTAGTACTCAGTCTTAATATGCTGACTTAATATTTTATTTGAAAAATGGTTATGCTCCACTTGAACTAGATGTTATTAAAAAGAGAGCCTTGAGATTGAAAACCAATCAATAGCAACTCATCAATGAATTGTTATTTATAAAAAATTATGATTTTGTTTTATTAATATGTATGGAAAAAAATGAAGTAGAAAAGCTCTTATAGGAACTACATGATGGACCGGTAGGTGGACATTATAGTGGAGATACAATGGTTCACAAAAATATGAATGATGGATAATACTGACCAACTTTATTTAAATATACCCACATGTATGTAATAAGATGCAAAATTTCTCAAACTGCTTCAGGAAGACAAAGGAAACCTTCCATGCCCTTGCAACCAGTGAACAATGAACAACCTTTTGAACAATGGAGACTAGACATAATACGTGAGATCGTTCCTCATTCTTCCAAACAACACAAGTACATTTTGACTACAACAGATTATTTTATGAAATGGGTAGAGGCAACACCTATGAAGTATCCAATTCTGAGAGCATCATTGAATTCATTAATCAAATTATTATTACCAAGTTTGGTATCCCTCATGCTCTTATTTTTGACAATGCTTGTTATTTCTCTAGAAATGCAATGATTAAATTTGCTTTAAAGAGAGGATTTAAACTTAAGTATTTTGTAAATTATTACCCTTAGGGAAATGAATTAACAGAATCCACTAATAAAAATCTTATAAGGATCATCAAATGAACTAGCACAAAGCTTTAATATTTTCTTTATGTGCTGATAGAATAATCGAGAAAACCTCAATAAGTACTTCTCCTTTTTATTTTGGTATACGAGAAAGAAGTTATCCTACCTCCAAATCTAGATCTCCCCTCATCAACCCTAGAAGAAAAACCTTCTTCTACTTTACAACTACGAATGTTTCAAATCCTAAACCTAGAAGAAGAAATAAATAAAGTTAAGCTAGTCCATGCTCACCATCAACAATTGGTCAAAGCTTCATTTGATGTCAATTCAGTTAAAGATAAAAAATTTGAAATCAAAGACTTAGTTTTGAAATGGGATAAAGTGCATGAGGACAAAGGAAAACATATAAAATTCAAAAACTCTAGCTTGGTCCCTTTCAGATTTTTTAGAAGATAGGTCCATCAACTTTCATTTTGAAATATTTACAAGGGAAGATGGAAATTCTTCCTGTTAATGGACTTATACTCAAAAAAAAAAATCTTGAAGAAACATAAGTTCTTTTGTACAATATGTAAATATTTTTTATAAATCATTTCCTTTTGTTACTGAAAGTACTACACTTTTGAAAAACACATTAGAAGTTTCTATTTATTTTTGAATTGATAAACTTATTTAAGGAACAATTTAAAGAAAAAAATTTAAATTGGAATCTAAGTATTGAATCTATTTTAAATATTTAAAATAAGATAATCATTTAGTTGTGAAATATTTTGGTTTGAAACTCTTTAAAAAACTATTTGTTGTGAATTGGCTTTGAAAAAATATCTTTATAAAATAATAAATTACTATGAAGTCTCTAGCATCTTTTACTCAAAGACGTCATCCAAGACTAGTGAATAGTAAATGAAACCTCCCCATCCATTTATTTAAAAAAAAATTAGAGTGTAATTCAAAAATATAAAAAAGTTAAAAGTTAAAAAGTCTCATCATGAACCTTCTTACCATGATCACACGAAACTAATAATATTGACATTATCACTATTGGAAACCAAACCAAGATAGTGGCTCTTAGTCACTATACTTTGAGACAAGAGATCTCATCATGAGTCGACTTGTTCAATTTTATTACGACTTGTGAATGGCATTATCATTTTCTAGCTACCAAACTAGGATAATCACTTTAAAGTAATATATATATCTATATATAGATA
>APFE030181432.1:0-17358 GCA_000404065.3 Pinus taeda
TTTATGTGTAAAGTTTTTTCAGTTTGAACCTTGAATCTCAAGGTTTATGTCATACTTCATAATACAAATATTGCTAATTGAGTTATCCTTTTGAGAATTTATAACATTAATACTACTTATAGATAATATGTACATTTTATTTATATTTTTATTAAAAATAATCTCGATCTTATTTAACTTTTTCTTTGTTATTTAACTCGAAGTTATTGTATAAAAAAATCTGGTAATTAACTATAATTTGAAAATGGTGGTAAGATTAATAGACTTTTTGCCTAAATTTGAAGTATTAGGTGACTTGATGAAAACTTTTCCTTTCCTTCTATGAGGATTCATCTATAGTTTATTTCTACAAAGAAAAGACAAAATAACTTGTTATTCATGAGATTGAATCAAATAGTTACTATAGGAAAGTTTAATAATAATGTCTTCTTTGCTATCCTCATTTAGCACTTTAAGCTTTTGTTAAATTAGGTGATCATTCATCATAATTTTATAATGAATGGATATTATACAATTGGTATATTTGAATCTAATAATTTCTAATTGATCCTTGTTTTTAGATCAAGAACTCACGGAACTCAAGTGGATTTGATGAAGAAAAGTTCAAAGTATTTAAAAAGTAAATAAAACTAGGTGCACACAATTCATTTGTGCAAAAAATGCAATGACAGTCCACGATGAGGTTCTTGTTTTTATGTGTGGATAGGAATAGAGATGAAATAAAATATGTTGTAACATATGCCTATGTAATAATTTCAAGAAACCAAGTGAACAATCAATGGAGTTAATAAAACTATATAATGATCTAGATAATGGGAGAAAGTGTTGTAGGTTGTCAAAATGCATCAATTGAAACATGGTTGTATTAACTTGTAAATAATAAAGTATGATCAATATATATTGATGAGCTCTAGAAATGGGTAACTATATGGGCTCATTATGCCTATTATTTTCATTTAATCCACCATTCTTGATAGTTTTGTGTATGTTTTTGAATATATTTATGTGAATAGAGTGAATGGGCATGGTCACTTTGCCATCTAGTCTAATGAGTGTTTATTGCAGATTTTTTGGACAATTTTGGACAAGGACCAGGAATTTATGAGCAAAATGACAGTCAAACTCGAGGAAACAGGGATGAGGACTTATAGGAGGGATGTCCCCTTCATTAAATAACTGCTTCCTTGAATTCTTCATCAACAGCCCGGAGTACAAAGGCCCACATTGATGATTCCAAGGGGCAGCTCAGCAAGTTAAGTAGGGCTACTATTATCTTTAGTTCCAGGCAGCCAAGTTCCTTCAGTTTAGGAGGACTGTTGGGAGTCCCCACTTGTATAAATAAAAAGGCTTCAAGCTTCAGTAGGTTAGCCATTTCATAGTATATTTTTTCACTTTTGTGCAGCCTTGTACTCAGCTCATTTTCGAGCTCTTTTTGAAGACAGTTTTGTGATGTAACTGATATTTTTTTTATCAATGAAGATGAATCAAGTTTTGGACAAGCATTGATCATTTATAGAGGGCTGAAGCTCTTGGGTTAGGGCCCAACCCAAGTTTCCAACACCTCCTTTCTGTATTTATATGCTTTTACTTGCATTCATAAGATAATTTCTGTTGTTTAGGTTAATCTTGCTTTGTTAAATTAGAATGCTTTTGATGGTTAGAATAGTTGTTTTTACTTCAAGTTGCTTAAGTAGTTTTCTACAGTAATAGGAAAAGATCTAAAAATTCCACCAACAGGTCTTGATCTCCTTTCTCCCTCTTTGGGACCATGATTTGAGGTCAAGGCACTACTACTGCCACCAAAAACACAGTTGTTGCCCTTCCAATGCAATTGCTAGTGTGATATTTCGAGTTGGAGAAGTTGATATTGGTTTGGATTCACATGCTTAGATCCTTTCATGTTCAATTATCATGGATTTCTCACATAATTTTCTTTTCATAAAGTTTTGTTCAACAATTCTCTGGTTTTAGGTCAGATTTTAGGTTAAGATAGACAAAACTCTGTTTTTCAGTTCTTGCTTTGGTCAGTTTTGAGAAGTGTGCAACCCTCTTGTATAACATTCCAGCTTATCATTCCTCCATAACACAGCCTGTTCTAGTTCATCTCTCAAATATTTCCCCACTCTTTCACCATATTTCACCAATCTGCCCTAATTCCTGCATTTTCCCATAAAGTTGCTCTCTTTCCTTTTGAACAAACCCAACCATCTCCTTTGGCCCTGATCCTCATTGACAAAGTTCTAGACCCCTCAACACCTTCATCAAACTTTCATTTCCCCTTTCCCATCATTTTTCCACCTTAAAACCTCCAAAACCCATTTTCGGCCTCCTCTTGTAGATCCTCCTGTAGAATCTCCAGTAGATCCCCTGCATCCTGCTATAGAATTTCCTGCAAGGGATTTTTCGAAGCCTGATTGTAATGGAAGTCTCTAGAAGGGTACTAGGGACTTCTTAGGACCTCTCCACACCTTTCTCACAATATGAAAAGACCAACTGCATCTTCCTTGCCACCAAACCTCTGCACAATCACAACCAATCTAACCATAAGCATAATAATTCCACATAAAAATATTCAAAAGTACAAAATGATAATTTCTTCTCATTTCTCTTTAGGAGTAGCTTGAATAAATGCAATTTTCCTTTACAGTAATCAATGGCACCCATTTCAGTAGTTTCCATCTCTTTTCTTGCACAACTAGGGTTTGCTAGGGTTTGTGTTTCATTTTAGTTTTTCTTCTCTTTCTGCAAGCAGAATAGCCCCTATAGAGTTAGTTTCCTTTCATCACATTTAAAGCTTCTTCTGAGAACTCATAGAAGTTGGCTTAAGCTCCTAGCGAACTTGCACTAGTTGATCAAGTGACAGTTTGCAGTAAGAGCTAGTACTTGTGCATACAGCGTCATCGCTTCCAAGTTTGTTACGAACTACCAAGTTGATAAAAATAAAGCACAAAGTCCCAGGAGTTGCAGCATTATTGCTACAATACTAGAGCTCACCAGTCTTTTTGGCGCTGTTGCTGGGGAAGCATCAAAGTATTTTGTGATTACTGCTTTTCTTCTATTTTCTACTGCAACATTCTGCTAGGTAGTTTATTTAAGAAAAAGTAGAGTAGTTGTTTCATCTCAATTCTGCCATTTCAATTCTGCAATTTCAATTTTAGCAAGAGTAGATTAGACATTTCCCGCTTTCATTTCAATTCTGCAATTTCAATTTCAGCATGCATAGATTAGGCATTTCCTTCTTTCATTTCAATTCTGCAATTTCATTTCAGTGAGTGTAGATCAGGCATTTCCTACTCTCATTTCAATTCTGCGATTTCATTTCAGCAAGCATAGATTAGTCATTTCTTGCTTTCATTTCAATTCCACAATTTCCATTTCAGCAAGGTTTATTTCAGTTAGTTGCAATTTGTTGTTCAATCCATTTTAGTTTTTGCAGGTACAAGCAGAAAAAGAAACAAAAAATCACCCAAAAAGAAAGATATTTCGTTTCTTGCCTCATAGGAATAGAGACAATTCAGGAAAATTCCTACCCAACACCCCCACCACATCACTGAAACACCTTTCTCTCTTCTTTGGTGGAAGTGATCCAGAAGAACCTATAGGTGAACCTCCAGAGATATACAAAAATCCTATAACAGAAGAAGAGCAAGAAACCATTCCTCTTGAGACCATGGCTGAAAACAGAAACATTAGAGGAAATGGGGGAAGAATAGAAGGTGCCTTTCCTATCCGAGAGACCAATGGGGACAAAAAAAAGAAAAAAATAAGCCCTTCAGCCTTACCTCACTTCCATGGATTGATTATCGAAGATACTGATACCTTCATTTTTGAATTTGTTGTTCTCTGTCGAACCTATGACTATGCAGAAGACGAGCAGAAGTTGAAACTGTTTCCTTCCACCCTTAAGGATGCAGCCTTGCACTGGTTCATGGGGTTACTAGGAAACAATATCACAACTTGGGCTCAGATGCAACAAGCCTTTAACAACAAATACTGGGACTACTGTAGGTAAAAATATACCAAGGAAGAAATCTTCTGAATGACCATGGGGAGTAATGAATCTTTAAAAGACTACGAAGAAAGGTTTCAACTTATTTATAAAAGGGTCAGGCACACACTTGACCCTGAATCTCTAAAGTTGGTTTTGCTCAGGGGAGTCCTTGAAGACCTTCTAGATACCCTCCACTTGTTGGCTTGGGGATACATTTATCAACTACCTTATGATGACATAAAGACTATGTTTAGAAACCATTCCAGGTCAGCTAGAAAGAGAGGTAGGGGAAGTCAACCTTTAGCTAGTACATCCTCATCTATTTCATCCCTTAGAAACGAACTTGAGAATCAGCTAGAAGATTTCAAGAGTAACGTGAGGAAAAATCTTGCCATGCAAATGTATACCCTGCATATCAAAAAGAAATAAGAGGAAGCCGAGAGGGCTTTGGCCATCTTCTGTCCTAGGTGCACTAGAAAGCATCCTAGGAACAAGTGTCCATTACACTCTATAGAGGTGTGTATAGTTTGTGAAGAAGACCATCCTATGAACCAGTGCCCTTCCTTGGCTGGAATCAAAGCTGCATATGAGGGGGCTGAAGGAGCCACTTAACCACTCTATTTCATGAACCAAAGGAGGCCACATGGACCTAGACCTTACCAGCAGGGAATGCAAGGGACATCCCAAAACTATTACAACCCCAATCAAGCCACTTCCATGCCTTCTTCAGGTCCCCCAGATCATCCTTCTTGGTCCACACCCCCTCCTTCGTCATATCCTCCTCAATACCAGGCTCCTCCAGATGCTCATTCATTTCACTCTTATGCTCAGCCACAACCTCCGTGGAATGCACCTCATCAGGGGTGGAGGCCCCAGTATAACTCTCCTCCCACTCTTTTACCTTCACCACCTGCTCAACCACAATCATTACCTCCTGCTCCACCAAGACAACCCCAAATACCTGCTCAACCAAACCCAAACCCTAACAACAGACAGGCCCAGTAGGTATATAATGGAGAAACATCATGCCCGACCTATGCTGTGGAGATTCAGGAGATTAACCTACGATCTAGGAAGGTTCTCCCAGATAGAAAACCTCCTCCTAAGGAGAATGAGTAAGAAAAATAGGAAAGTGAACCAAAAATCACTCCACCCTTTCTTGAGAGACTAACTAGAACCACACAACCAACCCCAGAAGAAACTGAACTTCTAGGAGAATTAAAGTAGTTATGTGTAAAGATACCGCTTCTCCAAGTCATAAATGATTTGCCTATATACAACAAGATGATCAAGGAGAAGTGCTTCAGGCACCCAGGCAGGCGCAAGAGAGATGCTTCGACTATCAATGTCATAGGACAATTGTCCGACCTGATGTTGGGGCAAGTGATCTGTCCGAAATATCTAGACCTTGGGAGTCCTATAGTCGATGTCCACATCAATGGAACTGTAATCCCCCATACCTTGATTAATCTAGGGGCTTCCATTAATGTGATGACCAGGGACACTATGATCAAACGCAACCTTCAGGGTTCCCTGAGAAAAACCTCAATAGTACTGTAGTTAGCAGACCGCTCCACCGTGACCCCTGGGGGGGTTGTGGAAGATGTAATGGTCTCTATTGATTCCTAGGAGTACCCTGCTGATTTCCTAGTTCTTTAGCCAAAAGCAAAGCACACCAGGTATCCTCTCATCCTGGGAAGACCTTGGTTGGCTACTGCAGATGCCTACATCAGTTGTTGAGTTGGGAACATGACAATCAAGAACGAGCATTGTCCAAATAGCTAGTCATATATCCTCCTACCCAACCTCTATTAGAACATGATCTACCCCTCTAGTTGGAAGAGGAAGATGAGGATGAAGTCTATTCCGCACCATTGTGTATAGTAGAGGCTACCATGGGGGGCCCACAAACCGAAGATGACCTCATTGAAAACTTGATTCAGAATCCACCCCCTAGTGTGTTGCCATTAGAAGATTTGGTGGAAGAAACCCAGGCCAATCCTATAATTGATCTCTATGTGGCTGATCCGACCTCTCTCCAAGTTAAGAATGTGGAATTTGTCCTAGGAAAAACCTTGAATATCAACTCATCCCTATCCACGTCTCAGGAGAAAGAATTGTGTAGCTTATTGAACAATCACTTGGATGCTTTTGCTTAGAGCTATAAGGAGATGAAGGGAGTCCAGCCTTTAGTCTGTACTCATCACATTGACATTAAAGAAGATTGTAAACTAGTCAGGTAGCCTCAAAGGAGGATGAATCCAGCCCTAAGGACATTGTCAAATAAGATTTGCAAAAGTTGCTGGATGTAGGATTCATCTATCCCATCTCTGATAGTGAATGGGTTTCTCCTTTGGTGCTAGTGCCAAAGAAAAACGGGAAGTGGAGAATCTGTGTAGATTATCAAGAACTAAACAAGGCCACCAAGAAGGACCATTTCACTTTGCTTTTCATAGACCAAGTGTTAGATGGCCTGGAAGGGAAGAAGTTATTCTCCTTCCTAGATGGGTTTAGCAGGTACAACCAGATCCAAATTAGCCTGGAAGACCAAGATAAGACCACTTTCACTTGTCCTTGGGGTAGGTTTGCCTACCGAGTCCTTCCTTTTGGGTTGTGAAATGCTCCTGCCACTTTCCAAAAAGCAGTACTGAGCATATTTGCTGAACTGGTGCATGATTCAGTGGAAATGTATATGGATGACTTTACCCCCTATGTTTCTAACTTCCAGGAAGCTCTGACTAACTTGGGAAAATTTTTAGCCAAGTGTATTGAAATGAACCTGTCCCTCAATTCTGAAAAATGTGAATTCCTAATGACTAAAGGGACCATGCTAGGTCACACAATTTCTCAGCAAGGATTACAGGTGAATCTCAACAAGATTGCTATCATCCAAAGGGTCCCACCTCCTCAAAAGGTAAGACATATTCAAAGTTTCCTAGGCCTAGCAGGGTATTATAGAAGGTTCATCAAGGATTTTAGTAAACTAGCCTCTCCATTATTTGGTCTTTTGGGAAAATATGTTGAGTTCATATGGACTGACAACTGTCAAGAGGCTCTGGATGCCTTGAAAGGTAAGCTGGTAACCGCCCCAATTTTGAAAGGTCCAAACTAGGCCCTAACTTTCCACATTCACACAGATGTCTCGAACAAAGCGATAGGAGCAGCCTTAGGGTAGGTTGAGGAGAAGTTGCCTTATGCCATATATTTTGTCAGTAAAAACCTTTCCAAGGCTGAACTAAACTACACTATAACTAAAAAGGAGCTCCTAGCGGTAGTCCATTCCATAAAAAAGTTTAGACACTACATCTCCGGATACCAAACATTCATACACATTGATCATGTTGCAATTAGGTATTCGATGAATAAACCAGGTGTAGATGATTGTATCATTAGATGGTTACTTTTATTGCAGCAATTTGATTTGACTATTGTTGATAAGCCACATAAGGAAAATGTTGTTGCTGATTTTCTATCTACACTAGATCTGCCTGCAGGTGAAGAATGAATGGTGGATGATCAAATGCCCGATGAACACCTATTTGCTATTTCAGTACTTTCTCTATGGTTTGCTGATATAGAAAATTATTTGGTTTCAACACAGTTTCCGCCACACCTGTCCCCAAAAGAGAAGAGCAAAATCATGAGGAAAAGTTCCCCATTCACCTGGATTGGGGGAAATCTTTTTAAACTTGACCCAGATCAGATTTTGAGGCGATGTGTTAGGGAGGAGGAAGTTTTTGACATCCTCCTAACCTGTCATGATGGGCCCTCCCCCCGCCACTTTGCAACAAAGAGGATTGCCTTCAAAATTCTGCAAGTAGGTTACTAGTGGCCCACTCTTCATCAAGATGTCAAGAGATACATCAACCAATGTGACCGATGTCAAAGGATGGGGAAACCTAGTCCAAGGGATGAGATGCCCCTACAACCTCAAGTGAATTTCAAGCCATTTGAGAAGTGGGGCATGGACTTTCTGGGTCCTATCAACCCTCCTTCAAAACAGAAATATTACATCATTATGTGTACTGATTATCTAACAAAATGGGTAGAAACAAAGGCGATCAAGGCAACAATAGAAGAAGAAGTAGTTGAGTTTTTGAGGGAAAATATCTTCTACAAGTTTGGCTATCCAAGAGAGTTAGTCACAGATCAAGGAAGTCAGTTTAGCTCCAATTTGGTTGAAGACCTGCTCACACACCACAAGATTAAGCACATAACTTCCACCCGTTATCATCCACAAGCAAAAGGATAGGCGGAAGTCACTAACAGAGCTTTGGAAGGGATTTTGACTAAGGTAGTGAGCAACAGTAGAATAGATTGGGCAGGTCGACTGGGTGAGGCCACCTGGGCCTATAACACCACCTAGAAAACCACCACAGGGTTTACACCCTATGTACTGGTCTATGGGAAGAAGGCTATGCTCTCAATAGAATTTGAATATAACATATTAAAAATGGCAGCTCAGCTAGACCTAGATCTCAGCCATGCACAAAGGGAAAGATTACTTCAGCTAAATGGATTGGATGAACAGAGATTGCAAGCCCTTCTCCACTCCGAGGTAGACCAACTTCAAAGAAAAATATGGCATGACAGACACATCAAAGAAAAGCAATTCCAGCAAGGAGATTGGGCGCCACTGTATGATTCAAGATATAAAGATTTCAAGGGAAAACAGAGGACAAGATGGCTAAGACCATACACAGTAGAAAAATGAAATGACAATGGTTCAGTCCTTATCCAGACCATTGATGAAGAAGCCATCCCCATGCTCATCAATGGGCATAGGTTGAAGATCTACATGAAGCCACTTTCCAAACAAGAGTTCATTGAGAATATGGGTAAAATAGTGTTGGTATTGGAGCAAGTCCCTATCTCCACTCCACCCACACCCTGAGAAAAAAAAAATAGAGAAAAAAGAGGAAAGAAGAAAAAAGAGAAAAAGGAATAAAAGATCCCTGGGTGAAAACCTCTTGGAGGTGCCTAGGGTAGGTAGTGAGGATGTAAACCTCCTGGAGGTACCCCAACTGTCTCAAAAAAACCCTAACCTCTTTTGAATGAATTGCAAGTTGCAGGAGGGTCACACAACAGAAAAGGACATGGCCAGGCTGCATACGCCCTTCATAGTCCATCCCTCCATCGTCGTTATCCTTTCCCAAGCTTTGGTCTCATTTGTTCTGAAAATTTCGCATCCTACAGGAAACTCTATGTATTCTATAGGAGGCTCCTCTAGAAACTACAGAAAGCCCAAAATCAAGTTCAGAGAAGAATCCGAGGGCTGGAAATTTTCCTAAAAGGCCTGTGGACCTCCCTACCACCATCCATCTGCCTAATGCTTCATTCCATCCCTGCACACCCACACTTCCATTTGCTTTTCTTTCCCTGCAAAGACAAATACAGAAATTATGTTTCTTTCATTCTCTTAACAAATATATATCTATATATATATATATATAATAATATAATATAATAATTATATATATATATATATATATATAATATATATATATATTATATAATATATAAAATGATAAATAAGCAACAACATTCCTCACTTGTTCTTACCTGATGCCTTCCAGCTATTATTCCTTCCATTCAAAACCTTATCAGCTGTCTTTTTAACCCCTGCTCAAGCACCAGTCTGAATGTTCAGAGGGAGAAGCAGCTATAGGAAATCCTGCAAGATTCCTGTAGCAGTTGATCCCTTAAAAAAACAAGCTCCAGAGACAGGGTCAATGTAGCCAAGAAGTCTGAACATGCAAGGAG
The DNA here is from genome assembly GCA_000404065.3 of Pinus taeda. NCBI lineage: Eukaryota > Viridiplantae > Streptophyta > Pinopsida > Pinales > Pinaceae > Pinus > Pinus taeda. The sequence continues at coordinate 9,755 of APFE030181432.1, forward strand.
CAAATCCTAATCAAAAAATCACTGGCATAAGCCGAATTCTGAACATGCAGAGCACCAACAGCAATAGCGATGAGGAAATGAAGCGCCAAAGTCTAGCATGCAGAGCACAACAACGACTAACATGTAAGTAGCTAAACCTATTCCTCGATTACATGAGTATTATTTAGAAATCGCATGAACTATGGGAATGGTCAAGATTAAACAGAATCGGTGGCCAGCTAACTGGCCACCCTCGTTCAGTTCAACACACCCTCGTGGAGTTCAAATGAGCTTCGTCCAATTCAAACCGCAGATCAGATATGTAGTCATCACCTGTGGCCCATCAACTCAAGAAGAAAAAACTCAAAACTGGTAGTGGTGGCGGTGTATAACAGGAATAGGAGAGGTGATGGCGGTCAGGCGACATGAAAAACCATAATGACACTGGTGTAGGACCAATGGTTCGGATGGGGATAATGTACCCATCCGGCTACCTCATCTTGTCACCGCAAATTACACCATCAGCTTAAGTACAGTGCAGTCTAAGCCTCCACCACCTTTTGTTTGCATTTGCATCGATGAGTTCTTGACTGTAGTAATTATCTACCACCTTCAGAACAGCGAACCAGTCATTTTCTGCCAGTTTTTCAAAACCCTCCCACCTATCAGTTTCTACAGGAGCACTATTGCATCCGACAGGAGTAGGAACACCATCTACAGGAGGCTTTCTAAAGGAAAGCCAGAGACCAGCTCTGCAAAAGGAAAATTCAGAATTTTTGTCAAATTCAAGCTTGAATTGAGGTAGGCTTAGAAACCCACTCTGCATATGATATATCTATACAAGGTGGTGGGTTAAAATTAAAGTATTGAGTTGAAAAAAGAAAGGAAAGAGAAGCTCAAAAGTCTTCCCGTGTTTTCCTGAGTGCTACACAGTATCTCCATTTTCTTCTCTGCATTCAAAATCTGTATTTTTCTTCCTCACATTCTTCTGTAAAAAAGAAAGGGATACAACCATAGAAACCAAACCTGTGGAAAGAACACGAATTTGCAAGTCTGTCCACTCTGTGAAAAAAACATTGCGTTATATATTCTCTGTTTTGTCAAAGTATTGATTTTTTTCCAAAAAGATGAGAAGGAAATTCAGGTTGAAAACAGTTTGAAGGAAGGGAAAAATTGCAAATTGATGTTGTGAAAAGAAGAACAAGGGAAATTCCCTCTCTAGTTTCAGAAAAAAACAAAACTCAGCAATCCCTCTGTTTCCGGTCTTGAAAATTGTTGCCTTCCTCCTCACCTGAGCATTTTCAGAAACCACTAAACACCATGCCAAGAGGTTTTATGAGAAAGGAGCCTTTGAACTCCAACAAATTGCATGAGCACCCTGAGGTGGTGGCCATCTTCACTAGGACAAACTGGATGTCCTTCTTTGAGAGAATTCATGGTTATGACAAAGAGGTGACCGAGGAATTTTTATTGCCCTTAAGACCCCATTCCAAAACACATGCTACAGTCAGTTTCAGGGGTCTGAACCTAGAGCTCACACCAAATTTTATCAGCAGAATCACAGGTCTTCCACTTGGGCTCTCCTGGAGCAAAGAAGAAAAGCCATTAGAGTAGGTTGCTAAGAAGACATTTTTTCAGCATGATGAACATCCTATAGAGGATAAGAATGGGGTCATTAGGACATTTTTACCTCCTCCATCGAGTGAAGTCAGCTACCAGATCATGAAGTATATCTTTTGTGAAGGGAGATTCAGTATATTTTATGGGTATCACTTCAGGTTATTGCATGAATTGAGATATGGGATGGACCTACCAGCAGCTAGGAAACTTATTCTCCCATATTTCCTCCTTCAATCTTTGATAGAATGTGGCACCAAGTTGAATGTAGGGGTTCGAAACCAACTGGCCCACTATGGACTCATCAAATTGTTGGTAGAAGATGCCCTACACACATACACCATCCCCATAGCTTGGGAAATTTTCTGGAACATGTCTAGAGTAGACGACATCAAAACTCTTACTGATGAACTTAGTCCATTCGGCAGTGAAGAGGAGGAGCATACAGAGGAACTTGAAAAGGAAATTCATGAGGAGCAATAAAATATTCAAATAAAAGAAGAAAAAGAGGAAAAATAGGAAGAAGAGTAGAAGCTAGGCAAAACCACAGTTGCACCTAAGGCAGGAAAGAAAACAGCATCAGAAACAAAGAAGAGGAAGAGAACAGAAGCTGAGAAAAAGAAGCCCAAGAAGGCTCAGAAAAAGACTACCATAGGAGAGGCAAAGACCCAGCAAGAAAAAGAAAAGACACCACTAGAGATAGGAGAGACAAAAGAAAAAACAACAAACTCATGAAAAAATACAGAGGGTAAAGAAGAAAAATAGCAAGAGGAAGTATCCCCTGAAATATTGGCAAGGGAAGCAGTAGGTGTGCTTGTTGCATTAAACACTGCAGCTAAGCAAAAGGTAAAAAGAAAAAGACAAACATCTATGTATTTCAAAGCCAGGAGGAGCACCAGGATTAAGGTGGGCAAGCCCCAACCACCATCAAAAGAACCCATTACCATTGAGGATGCACCTATTGTAGCAAGGGAGGAATCTCCCTCCAAAATCTCTATCACCTATGAGAGAGGGAGTCTGAAGACCTTCACCTGGAAGGAAAGGATCAAATTGATGGACTCCAAAGCAGTCCTACGGGAGGCTCAAACCTCTCTACAGGAGACACTGGCCAAGCTTAAAGAAACCAAAAAATTGGAAAAGCAGGTAGAAGAAAAGTTGCAAGAGGAAGGAAAAGAAAAAGAAATACTTGAGCCAAGCCCTCAGCCTAATTTAGACTCCTATTACAATCTTCTAGAAGGTGGGAAGATCATCCCACAAAAATTCAATGTACCTCTTTTCTTCGAATTAGAACAAGAAAGGGTCAGAACCCACACCTAGATGCAGATTGTTAAATCTAAAGGAGTTGAAGATATAGGGCACATGGAAAACAAGTTAAGAGAGTTGAGAAGGGATTTGGGCATGGTAAGGCACACAGAGAGCATTAGAAGAGCCCAACTACAGGAAGAAAATGAACTGTTGAAAAAGCAGTTACAGGAATGGGAACCTCAAAGGGGAGACAAGCTGCCAACCTTGGAAGGGTAGAAACAACAAGAAAAACCCCTAGTAGACAGTGAAGCATCATAGAAACAACAACAAAAAGAAGAACCACAGACGGATGTTGAAATGCTGATGAAACATCAACAAGAAAGAGAGTCCCACGCAGCAACTGAAGTGATAATTTTGAAAAAGCAGTTGCAGGAAAAGGAAGCCCAGATGGCCTGCATGGCCAGCTGGGCAATGGAGGCCTTGCAGTGCAGATAGCCAACTAGATCCTATGCACTGTATCTCAAAGACCAGTGGCTCCAATTCTAGATTAAGACATTGGCCCAGAGGGGCACCATCCCATTTCAAGATTATGGTCAGTTTATGGAGTTATGTGATCATAGTTCAGCCGAAGATAAAGCCAAGCTAGCAGAATTCTACCTACACAATATGGTACTTCCAGACATGAACTTATGGGATACAAATACTGCATTGGGAGACCTACAGCTCATGGCTATGGCTTCTTGGATGAGCCATGAGGAAAAGAGAGTAGGGGAAATTCAAAAGATAATGGCAAAAGAACTTTGTAAGCCCCTGATGATAAGGGAAGAACCAGTAGAACCATTGGCTCTCATCTATGCCCATGAACACCTTGCAGCCAACCCCCAAGTTCTCCCTGATTATGTTAACAGGCAGGCATAATCCATTGCTCATTTTGAAGATATGGAGAGATTGTTTGGCGATGACTGCCTTCATGCATGCATGAGGAGGTGGAATACATTGCCACATAGCTTAAGGATAAGGAAGTATCACTCCTCAAGCAGAATGAGAGAGGCCATGAGGAGAGTACCCCTATACAAACACTCAATGCAAACCCTGAAAGCCAACTGGACTAGTCTTAAGTTCAGTCCTCCACCACTGTTAGGATTGTTGGAAGGAGTTAAGGAGGAAGAAGAACCGGAACAATGGGAGGAAGTGGACAAGGAAGTAGGTTTCCATGACATAGAGGAAGACATCACATCAGAGGCTTCGGATGTTAGGGAAGCTATTAAAGATATTAAAGATGAAGAACTGGATTAGTTGCTCAGAGGATGATCAACCCATTCAGCAGGGGGTGATGATGAGCCCCAAAAATGGGTAACTATATGGGCTCATTATGCCTATTATTTTGATTTAATCCACCATTCTCGATAGTTTTGTGTATGTTTTTGAATATATTTATGTCAATAGAGTGAATGGGGATGGTCACTTTGCCATCTAGTCTAATGAGTGTTTATTGCAGATTTTTTGGACAATTTTGGACAAGGGCCAGGAATTTATGAGAAAAATGACAACCAAACTCGAGAAAATAGGGATGAGGACTTATAGGAGGGATGTCCCCTTCATTAAATGACCAATTCCTTGAATTATTCATCAATAGCTCAGAGTGCAAAGGCCCACATTAATGATTCCAAGGGGCAGCCGAGCAAGTCAAGTAGGGCTGCTATCATCTTCAGTTCCAGGCAGCCAAGTTCCTTAAGTTTAGAAGGACTGTTGGGAGTCCCCACTTGTATAAATAAGAAGACTTCAAGCCTCAGTAGGTTAGCCATTTCATAGTATATTTTTTCACTTTTGTGCAGCCTTGTACTGAACTCATTTTCGAGCTCTTTTTGAAGACAATTTTGTGATGTAGCTGCTATTTCTTTTATCAATGAAGATGAATCAAGTTTTGAACTAGCACTAACCTTTTCTAGAGGGCTTAAGCTCTTGGGTTAGGGCCCAACCCAAGTGCCTAGCACCTCCTTTGTGTATTTATATGCTTTTCTTGCATTCATAAGATAATTTTTGTTGTTTAGGTTAATCTTGCTTTGTTAAATTAGGTTGCTTTTGATGGTTAGAATAGTTTTTTTTGCTTCAAGTTGCTTAAGTAGTTTGTTGTAGTAATAAGAAAAGATCCAAAAAGGCCACCAGTAGGTCTTGATCTCCTTTCTCCCTCCTTGGGACCATGATTTGAGGTCAAGGCACTACTGCTGCCACCAAAAACACTGTTTTTGCTCTTCCAATGCAATTGCTAGTGTGATATTTCGAGTTGGAGAAGTTGATATTGGTTTGGATTCACATGCTTAGATCCTTTCATGTTCATTTACCATGGATTCTCACATAATTTTCTATTCATAAAGTTCTGTTCAACATTTCTTTGGTTTTAGGTCAAATTTTAGTTTAAGATAGACAAAACATTGTTTTTCGGTTCTTGCTTTGGTCAGTTTTGAGAAGTGAGTGTGAAGCCCTCTTGTAGAACATTCTAGCTTATCATTCCTCTATAAAACATCCTATACCAGTTCATCTCTCAAAGATTTGCCCACTCTTTCGCCATATTTCACCAATATTCCCTAATTCCTGCATTTTCCCATAAAGTTGCTCTCTTGCCTTTTGAACAAATCCAACCATCTCCTTCAGCCCTGATCCTCATTGACAAAGTTCTAGACCCCTCAACACCTTCATCATACCTTCATTTCCCCTTTCCCGTCATTTTTCCACCTTAAAACCTCCAAAACCAACTTTCGGCCTCCTCCTATAGAATCTCCTATATATCCCCTACAACCTTCTGTAGAATTTCTTGCGAAGAAATTTTTTAAGTCTGATCGCAATGGAAGTCTCCAAAAGGGTACTAGGGACTTCTTTTGACCTCTCCCTTCCTTCCTCACCTTCTGCAAAAGCCAACTCCATCTTCCTTACCACCAAACCTCTACACAGTCACATCCAGTCCAACCATAAGCATAATAAATCCACATAAAAATAATCAAAAGTACAAAAAGATAATTTCTTCTCATTTCTCTTTAGAAGTAGCTTGAATAAATGCAATTTTCCTTTGCAGTAATCAATGGCACCCATTTTGGTAGTTTCCATCTCCTTTCTTGCATAACTAGGGTTTGCTAGGGTTTTCTAATGTTTGCGTTTCATTTCAATTTTCCTTCTCTTTCTGCAAGTAGAAAAGCCCCTGTAGAGTTACTTTCCTTTCATCATAGTCAAAGCTTCTTCTGAGAACTCATAGAAGTTGGCTTAATCTCCTAGCGAACTTGTGCCAGTTGATCAAGTGACAACCTACAGTGAGAGATAGTACTTGTGCATACAACACCATTGCTTCCAAGTTTATTACGAACTACTAGGTTGATAAAAGTAAAGAAGGAAGCCCCAGGAGTTTTAGAATTATTGTTGCAATACTGGAGCTCACCATATATGTATGTGTGTGTGTATATATATATATATATATATATATATAAACAATACCCATCCACAAGATTGGAGAAAAAAAGTGAAGAAACTATATAGAGAATGAATAATATGCAGTTGTTGAAGGTTATTACAAAGCACTAAATCATTATATTCTTTTAGTTTTATATATGTGTATACAAATAATCATAATGGTGATTAGTTTATAACATATGCTTGTGAATAATTTCAAATAATACAACAATTCCTTATGCCTGAGAATTAAGTGAACAACTGATGGGGTTAGAAAACCACTTAATGATCCAGCTAATGGGAAAAGTGTTGTAGGTAGTCAAAATGCATAAATTGGAATACATGGTTGCATTAACTGTTACATAATGAGGCATGTAAAGAGTTATGATCACTAGTGGTTTCAAAATTCAAAGTATATATATAGGATTGGAGACAAAAATTCACAAACTATTATAAAAATTGAATGGTAAGCAAAATATGGAAGTTATTACGCATTGTTAAATCAATTTGGTATTCCAATGATAGATCTGATAAGAAAGTGATTCAAAAATGTTCAAATAACAAATATACCAACCACTTTCACCATCCAATGACATACGATAATCATTTTTTAGCCACCAACAATCATGGATACTTGGAGAGCTAGTGAGGTAAACCATATACACATGCATATGGCCTTAGTAATATTTAATTACATCATATTACTTCAATAGCAATGTAATGACAAGATGTAGGTCAAAGGGAATCTTGGTGACCTCTTCATAATGAATGGGATGCTGATTGGAACTCTTAAATGCAAAATCACATCCTTAATTCAATGATTATTTTCTAGTAATTGTGTTGATGATGCTGGACCTGCCAACATGTCAAGGGGATCTCCCCTGTAAGAAGTCCCAATTAGATCTTAGACCATTTGGTGTAGGAGTCCTAGTAGTGGGTCGTAAGGTAATGCCTTGACCACGGCATCAGATAGAGGCAAGTAGAATAACTCTATCAGCAGCAAGGGTGTGACTGATGCAGTGAGTCAAGGAAGGTGTATGAGAGGTTCCAACACTTCGAAGGGGGAAGGAGGCGAAGGTGAGCTCTAGGTTGAAAGGGACCAATCCCAACTCAGCTAGGAACACACAACGCAAAGGACATGTGGTGAGCTCCAGTATTGTAGCAATAATGCTACAACTCCTGAGGCTTCCTGTCTCTCATTTTATCAACCCGGTTGTTCGTACAAACTTGGAAGCGACGGTGCTATATGCACAAGTACTAGCTCTTGTCGCAGCTGTCACTTGGTCAGCTGGCACATGTCCGCTAGGGCTCAAGCCAACTTCTAT